>JAOEGS010018634.1:31829-47844 GCA_025447755.1 Corythornis vintsioides | reverse complement strand
AACCTACACAATCCAAGCCATGAGCATATTCCTGCCAGAGCAGGGTGAAGTTGGTGATAACATTGGTAACTGCTGAGTTTCACAGGGATTGTAAGAAAAATACAGAATCCTACTTCAGAAAAAGAAGTGAAAGCTCCTGACTTCTTAGAAAGATGCTTGATGGAAACCTTTTCCTTAAAACCTCATCCTCACTTTGATATCTTGATAGCTCCTTTCTCTTCTCACTTGTTGCCATTGGTTTTATGCTCTGCATTGTTCTCCCAAGTGAAGCATTATGGGCTGTTCCCATGTTTGTCAACAGCAAACTGCCACTGGTAAAGGGATCTTACATTCTTAGACTTCCAGGCATTAAAGCTCAGAAAAAATTTGCCCAAATTACAGTATTTAGTCTGCTGGCAATGAGTCAAAAACATCTGTGACAGCTACAGCAAAACAGCCTTTGAGTGTTAAAAGCAATTGAGTAACTGCTCTTTCAGCCAGACTGCACTGATCCTGGTTTGATAATTTCATGTTTCTACCTAGAATTTCAAAATATTAATGTTCCTGAATAAATCAGATATTTGCTCTGAAGGGAGAGTTTCTGCTTCAATCATTCACAGAATATTGATGTTTTCTGGCTTATTTTTGAAAGGGTTTCTTATCAACCTGTAACACAGAAGCTGTGCTGCAGCAAATAGATGAACACATGCAGGCTGGAGAAGTGGTGGCATTTGCTTCTCAGGTAAATAAATAACATTTAAATAACATTTACTTCACTTGCCTTTGATTTAGAGGCATTTTTTGGTAGAGAAGAGTACTCAGAATTTTCTTTCTCTCTATCCTGATCCTGCCAAGCATTAGTTGACATAACACACACTTCTAAACTACTGCAAATTTTCAGGCTTTTCTGCATTTTAATTAACTTTGTGCAACTGAAAAACTTGTTGGACATATACCCACAGTGCTGTGTTACAGGCTGCCCCTATTTCTAGGGCAGCAATTGTTGCAGCAGCACTACTTTATTTTTCTAAATGAATGTTTGAAGCTAAAAGGCCAAAGGGCTGATGAAACTCCACTTTCTTGCCCTGAGCTGCCTTCCCAAGGGCAGGTGTCTTAACCAGTCCCCTGCCTGAATCTGAGATTAGCTTTCCTAAAATCTGCCATTTCACACCACTAAAAAAACCCTTCAAAAATAAATAATCCTCCTCTATGAGAGTCCATGGAGAAAAGTCTGAGCTCTTTTCTTTCCAAAGTACAATTTCTTATGTTTAATAATATTTTCTATTATTAAAAAACCCTGCAGATTAGGGCACTGGTTTTGGACAGAATCATAAATGAGAAGCTATATGAAAAATTCTTGAAAACTAAGTATTTCCCACTGTTGAAGCAACAGCTGATGACTACCCACAGAATGAAAGAGCTGGTGGAGTACCTTGCCAAAAAGAACTGGTAAGTTATAAAAGAGGTGCTACAGTACTGATGGCAGCTACAGAAATTGGATTTCTATTTTATTTTCATTTATATGAGGTCATGGAGATTTTTTTAGTACTTGAGTCTCTAAAATTTTTTAAAGCATTGCTGATTTAAACAAAACAAACTTCACCTTGCTACTTTGCAGACTTAGGAAGGAGTTTTACAGTGTCATTCAAGCCAGAGGAAAAGCTTATCAGGCCTAGATGAAATGCAGGGAAAGAGCAGAAATCACCCAACAAAAACAAACCCAAACACTTTCACTGGGAATCATTTCACTTTACCTTTTGATGAGTTCAGCTCAGCAGCATCACAGAGGCACAGCTTCAGCAGGAAAAACACTGAAAACAACAAACAAACTGCCTGTACTGAAGACTTAGCAGCTAGATGTTTTCCTGCTGGCTTTCAAGCATTAGAAATGCCTCTTATATCTGAAAGAAAACACTGAACCTGCTGCAGGGCAGGTCTCAATCAGCAAGTTATCAGTGACTCAGCACTGATGGAGCCCAGCTGCCAACAACCACCTCAGCCCCCTTCATTGCTAGTTATCCTGCAGTCAAAATGGGGCAGAAACCAGTAAAGAACTGTTTAGGGTCTAGTGAACACTGGGTTATTAATGGTCCCAGGTTGGCATGCTTGTTTTCCTCTGCTAGGCAATTGTAGCACTTACCTGACTTCAGACACATGGGGTCCCACCTTGTCTTTCTACTTCAGGGTATAAATTCTTGGATTTTTTTGCAAGCTTAAGTTGACAAAGCTGATAAAACTTTTGCCTCCTACAGCATTGATGAGGCAACAGCCCTGATTCAAGAGTATCAAGAGAAATGTGGAAACCCTCCTCTGGCAGACATACCATCATCTGATCTTCTCAAGGTAAAACAAACCACTTTTGTACCTCATGCAGTGTTTTGGTTTTTTTTTTCCTAAACTAAAACTTTCACTCAGCTTTTAGCAAAACTACTTGATGACTTCAGTCAAATACATTTTAGATAATAAAACATCCCTAGATTATTTAAATAATTAATTTTACTTGAACCAAATCTGGGCCCTGCTAAGCCTTGTGCTTTCAAGTACTGTCAGAGATCTTAGATTATACTTTTCCCAAGCCCTGTTAATATTGTTCTCTTACCTTGCAGATGCATCTGAGCAGACCTGAGAGCTCTGTGCTGGGAGTGTCATCCATGAGTTCCTGATTTACCCTCCTCTTTTCTCCCTCTGCTGGCAAGTTGAGGGCCAGGCCCTGAGAACACTCATTCTGGTCAGGTGAAAAACTAAAACCTCAGTGCTTTTTTACACCAAAAGCTTCCCTGAGATTTCCACATTTCTTAGAACTGTTCTGGTTTTTTTTCTCCATACTCTGTGCTCCTACTGGAACAGTTTCTAGTGGAATCTCCTGTTTCTATTTAACAGCAATGTTCATATTTTGCACATTTAATTTTTTTAAGGAATTTTTATTTACTCCTGTTGTTTTCCATCTTTAAGTCTGCTGTCAGGATCACTCTAAGATTCCAAACAAGCACATCCTTGCCTAATGGTGATAAACTCTTTTTTTTTTTAACTGTAAAATTGTGTACTTCATGTAAAATACACCTCAGACAGAGACTGCCATTTTAACTACAGCAAGAAATAAAGCCTTACATACCACCTTTGGCCTTACAGAATTCCATAAACCTTTGCCAATCATGAAGCTGGCAGTTAATGGATGTGCCAGTTACTGACCTTCCTTGAATAATGTTTGCTGAAGTTTTTCTCCTCCTCTTTGTTCTTTCTGTCCAAGTGCAGCAGGCCCCAGTTTAACTGCACAGAGCAGCAGTTAGCCAGAGCTTCCTGAGGTAGCAGCCTGAAATAATTGGCCTTTTTCTAAGGTAAAGTGAGTTTCTTTTAAGTTAATTAATCAGCTTATGGCACAGAAATAAGGGTTCTGGCTGATCCCTTCAGTTCTATGGAAAACTCTTAGTTCAGTGCAAAGATCCTGCCCTGGAAAAAGCCCCACTGCAAAGACAAGGAAACAGGCCACCATTCTCAAGGTTCCTCTGCAGAAGATAAAACTCAGGTTTTATTCCTAAGTTAACAGCCATGAGAAATGGGAGCTGCTAAAATACATCCAGGAGGGCAGCAGAGCCAAAATCCAGTCTTCCCAACCAACCACTGCTGGTTCAGGCTTCAGGAGTAGTCCAAGTGTCATGAGGAATTCCCTTAAAGCCTCCATGGGTGTAGTGTCAGGTATTAGCCATCACTAAAGGAAAGCCCCTCTTCACTGAGTACAGATGTAATTAAACCATCATTCATTAAAGCACAGAGGTAGTGAAACTGCTTTGGTGATAAAACCCCTGAAGTTAAGCTTCCTGCAGTGCAATTACTGCTGTAAGTGATGAGTTCATTGTGACATTTTCAGAATCTATCAATCCATTTCATTCTTTTAATTACTTAGGAATGTTAAACTGAGAGATTTAAATATCAACTGGATTCTGAAGCAAACATAAGGTGGCTCCAGAGCCCTCAATCTTTTCACTACCCTTTTTCAACCAAACCAGAGCCTCAGGCATTTTAAAAGCACCTACAACTGTTGTCATCTTCTTTCCCCAGCAACACTTCATAAAGCTCAGCTTTTCTATGAAGTGGAGTTTATTACAACATTAAGGAAGAGTATTTAACCAGTTATTTTAATGGAATATTTTACAAATCAATTAATACAGAGAGAAAAGCAAACACAATAACGTTGGTTTAAAGTTATTACCAATAAGCTACATTGTTAAGCTGTTAGCAAGTGTAGGACTGTAAACTAGCAATCAAGTCTTGGAGTAACTTGCAGTTCAGAACAAGATGGTAAAAATACCAGAGAAGCAAAAACACCTTTTAGGATTTTTTGTACTCAATTCTTTCTACTTTCACATCATCTCCAATGAGTTGATAGACGTATGTGACTACTGTGGAAGCCTGGATGTCCATCAGCACAAAAGAAGGAATGATGTTGCTGGAAAGAGAGGGGGGAAAACAAATTAATTTTCTTATTTGTGTGGACAGAATCACTTCAGCAGTGAGGAAAAAAGTGGCTGTGAATTCTGTAAGCACAGCAGAGCTGAAGCTTTAAGTGTTTCCTCAGTTTCAGTCATGGAGGGTTAGTGAGCATAACCCTTCCTCTCCCCAACCTTCAGCAGCAGCTCTGCAGCTCAGTTGAACCAACAGAAAATTCCCATATTTCACTTACTTCTCTAAGGCATGATAGGCTCCTGTGGCTGATCCTGGGTTGATGTAGAACTTGTTTTCATGTTCAAATGCCTCGAATTTGTGTGTGTGTCCTGAAATTAGGATGTCCACATCAAACTGCCTCTGCAGCAGTGCCAGGCTGGCCATGTCCCCCCAGGGGATGACCTGATGGCCATGGATCAGCCCAATCTTGAACTGTCCCACAGTTACCACTTTCTGTTCAGGGTAATTCAGGTTCTAAAAAGCAATAAGCAAACAAATGCAGATTACCTGCAGGGATTTCTATTTAACAACAACTCTGCAATAGCAGAGAGGGGGGAAAGCTGAGGGAATATTCAGTGCAAATGGCTTGGACACAGGGTGGGATGGAGGGAGCATCAAAGACCTGGCAGCAGCAGGTTCCTGGAGTCCCAGGCTCAGCCAAGAATCCAAATAATTTTTATTGACACCAGTGACAGCTGGGAACTTTCTGCCCAGTTCATATATCCACTGTAACCCCTCCCACCACCTCAGTGTGCCCACTCAACCCCCCTCCCCAGCACAGAGGCTCACCAAGAGAGGAAACTACCTCATCAAAGTCCCCTCTGACCACGTGAACATCCCCAGCCAGGGTCTTGAGGTAGTCGTAGGTGTCCTTGGTGCAGAGGTTTCCTGTGCAGAGGATGTGCTGGATCTTCCCTGGAACCAGGAGTTTTTTGAACTTGGCTGGGAGGCTGTTGCATCTGTGTGGAATGTGGAGATCTCCCAAGACTAACACCAACTTAGCAGGGGGAGGGACAGGGAAGAAAGATTGTTACAGGTGCTCCATGGCAAACAGCCCTGCAACCTCTCCTGCAGCTGCACAGCTCTGCTTTTTGGTGCAAAAGCTACTCAAATAAGAATGAGGTGGTGATGGAATTTTGCTACAGTGAGGGGAAAACAAAGGCCCCTCCTAACAGAGACAATCAGCCAAAGGAGGGGCCTCACAAACACAAATCCACTGATTTTTCCCCTACTGAGTTGTTTATTTCTCCATTTAGTTGCTGGAAGCCACTGCCAGGTACAGCAACCTGGTGTCTTTTACACAAACCTGGGAACTACCATAAACTCTCCCACAGTTTTTCCCCTCCTTAACTACCCTGAAATAATTTAATACAGAACATTTCATCTTCTCAAGCACAGACCTGGCCACTTCTGTCTAAAACTCTTCATCCAAATTTCTTTCTACTTAACTAACTTCCATTTTCTTCCTTATCAAAACAAACAAACAAAAAAATAATTAAATTAAATTTTAAAAAGCAGCAAATTTGCAACGTGTTAATAGCTGGCCAGAACAGGAAGCTGGTTCAGGGTCCATGTTGTAGGAATTACTGGACAACAGGGTGAGACTAAGTTTAAAAAAGAAAAATAAACTATAAAAACCAGGGCACTGCAGAGGAGAGAAGCCAGGTTACTGCCCACAGCAGCTCTGCAGATCCCCAGCTTCAGAATAGCTCTGAGGTTACAAATTCAGGGGAGGCTTCACAATTAAGGCTGCAGATGAAGACAGACCATAGTTTAATATCTTTAATTCCACCCAGAAATCATTAATGCGAGCAACACAGCAATCAATTAATTATGCAAAAAGGGCAGGAAAGCTCTGTCAGGCCTGGGGCTCCTACACTAGTCTGGCTCTGGACACCTGATGAAAGCTCCTTCTTCACAAGGGGGTTTGCTTCCCACCTGGTGGCTCCAAACCTGAAGCCACTGTGGGTGTTTGCAGGAGACACAGCCCAGGAGCAGCTAAAATCAGTAGTAACTATGCTAAAAAATCCCATTTTTAGTGTGGGCTTGGTCAATATTGAGGTCAAGCAGCCATTCTCCTGTTAATAAATCACCAGCAACAGCAGAGGGAACTGGGGTGGGGGTTTATTCATGTTTTGGGTTTTTTGTTTCATGGGAACAGGTGGCTGAAAATCTTGGTAAGGCAACAGGAGAGCTTTTCATCAATGAGTTTAAAACTAAAAAGATGACACAATTTTCCTGGTCTTCCAAGAGTTCCCAGTGAAGAACCCCCTTCCTAGCCTAGACATTCCATCCCTGAATGCCAAAAAAAAAAAGGGCAAAAAGTACTTTGACTATGGAAATGGCCATAGAGAGATCCCCTTAGTGACACTTAAGGGACTTGGACATGAAATACCAGTTATGTAGTTAAATATTGAATTAAATGACACTGAAAACATCCCCCTAGTGAAGTCAGCAGAGTGTGCACATTCCAAATGAGAATTCCCTTTGCTGACCAGCTGGCAGGCCCCACCTTTGCCCCCAAATCCCAGCTGAGCTTCCCTTCATTGAGAAAACAAAGCCCAGCAAGCTGGAATAACACCAATTAAAGTGCTTTGAATAATCGAGGTGCAGCCCGGGGGGAATCGAGGTGAAATCTGGAGCAGTTTGCACAGCAGCCCCTAAATCTGCAGGTACCACCTGACATTGGCATGATCTAGGAAAATGAACAAGCCCTTACCACCGGTGTTAGCAACAGCCAAGAGGAGTAAACTTACTCTGTGCCCAGCCTTATTGGAATGAAGAAGTTGATTGCAGACAGGGGGGGCAATGGAAAAACAGGGTGAAACATGATCAATGTTAAACCAAAGAAAGCAACAGAAAAAAGAAAATATAGCCAAATGAATAAGCAAATCATAATTAATGAATTGTTGATGTTATGACGGAAGCGTTAACAAAAAAAAAAAAAATTAAGTCCATAAAAATCAATTAAGTCAGAATAAAATGAAAACCCGGCTCCTGCGCAGCCCCCGGCCGGTGACAGCCCCGCAGCGAGGCCTCCTCACCGCCGGCGCCTCTTCCCGCCCTCCATCCCCTCCATCTCCCTCCTCTCGGCATCAGGCGGGTCTCCGGACGGCGGCTGACGGGAAAACCTCCCCCGAGCGCCCGTTCCCCGCGGTCGGGGCCCTCCCGCCGCACCCCCGCACCCACCGCGCCGCTGACCCCGGGCCGCGGCCGCGGCAAGCGAGGCTCGGGGTCCGCGTTGCGCTGCGGGACGAAGCCCGGCGGGGTGAGGGCGAGACCCTCCCGCGGAGGTGGGGGAGCCCCCGCCGCTCACCATCCTGCTCCGTGCCGCGCTCCCGCACCGCAGCCGCTGCGGCTCTTCCCGGAAGCCAGGGCCGGCCCGCACCGCCCGCTACGGCGCCTGCGAAGGGACAAAGCGGCTCCAAACGCGTTTCGCCGCCGTAGCTACATCCGGGGCTCTGAGGAGCCGCTTCCCGCCCTTTCTGCCGCCGCCGTCGTCTGAGGGGAAGGGTGAGGGGGAAGCGCTCGCGCCGCCTGAGGCCGCCATGAAGTGCGTCATTGGGGGGGCTCAACTCAGAGGTACCGGCGGCCCCTGAGATTGGGGGGGGACGGGGTTTGGCGGGGAGAAAAGAGCACCCCAAAGCGGGGCTGCCTCGGGGCCCTGCAGCTCAGCGACAGCCATGGGGGTGGAGAGAGTGTGACTGGCATCCTGAGGGGGGTTACTGAAACCTGGAGGGAATTTGTCGTCTTTCCCTCTTTGGGAAATAAGCACATTACCTTTTTTATTATTAATAATTATTTTTATTATTACTTATTTTTATCATTATTTTTAACTTAAAATGCATTTTGCACTGCTTCCTTTTAGTGTTTGGAAGAGCAATCCAGGCCATAGCACGGATCAGTGATGAGTTTTGGTTTGACCCCATAGAAAAAGGTGTAAGTGGCTTTGACTTCTTGTAACTTCCCTTTCTTGGAAGCAGAATAGTTTTGTGTTTGGATGTGGTGATGGTTTTCCTACAGGTACCCTTAAGTCTTGAGCTCCATTCTCTCTCAGCTTCCTCCACTTCCACTATGGACAAATGCCACCTTGTCTGTAATTGCAATTACACAGATTAATTAGTACATCGTGGGACATTCACTCCTGCTCTGCCCCCAGTTTTTGTTACTCAAATCAAAGCTTGTCCAGGATTAAGACCAAGAGCTTTTTTTTCTGTTGCCATGGGTCAAAAGGTTTATGTTTTGTACTGCATCAGAAGCTGCTTCTAAACAACATGTTTTTGTGCTGATGTGACTCAACAGGAAGAAAGAATCCATTAATATGCCTCTGGTTAATCAAACACCATTTCCAGCAGAATTCAGGTTTTCTCTGGAGGTTTCTTAGCTAAAAAGTGATCACCCCTCCTTAAATTGCTGGGAAGCTGGAAAATCAGAAGTGGAAATAATTCCTTGATACCAGAAAGAAATGTTGAGGTCCTGGTAGTTTCTTATTTGTACCTAACACACAGAGGGGAGTTTTAAAATAAACTCCAGTCCTTCAATTGCCTCAAACAAAAGCTGAGCTTTGAAGTGTTTGGGTAACACACTTCAGGGGCACTGAAATGTCTGTGGACTGGATTCCTGTGCCCGTGTGATACCAGTGACTTCTCCCCAGTAATAATGGAGTTGGCAAGCTTGACCATGACTGGATGCTTAATGCACCTCTATTTGTGCACATTTAAAGCTGTGGTGAGCACAGAGATAGCTTTTTTTTGTGTGTGTGTCAAAGGTTCAATATGAGGTATTTTGAGCTAATAAATTCATTTATTTACCTCTTCAGCTTGCCCTCAGGTCAGTGAACTCTTCGAGGTCAGCCTACGCCTGTGTCTTCTTCTCATCAATGTTTTTTCAACATTACTGCTGGACAGCTGCATCCCAACCACATCAGAAGGAGAAACAGTTAACCCTCCCCTGCAAATTGATAATTAAGGTACATTTGAATGAGGTGCACAGCTTTGGAAGCAGCAAATTAGCTCAATTTCCAAATGAAATTATAAGGGGAGGCTCACAGAGGCTCCAAATTCTGAGCAACCCAGACAGTATTTCGTATTCAGGAGTTGTACCTCCTGGGCTCTGCCCTGTGCTTCCCAGCATCTGAAACAGCTTCATCTTCTGCCTCTGCAGTGTTTCTCCTGCTCAAAACCAGTAGGAATCAGGAGAGCTTTGACCAGTTGTTTAGCAACACATCTGTTGGCCACGTGTGGGAATGAGGATGGTGAGGATCAGTATCAGCTGCCCCAGCATCTGCTTATGGAGGTTTGGGAAAGCCATAAAAGCAGGAGTTTGAACTAAACCTTATGAAACAAGGGAAATAAGATTGCAAAATTGCTTGAAGAGTAACCTCATCACTGATTTTTTTTTTTTTTATGTTTCCCCCCTTTATTTTGCAGTCAGTTCTCCCTGTGTTTAGATCTGTAAATGTGCTGGAGAGGAACGTAGAGAAATGCAGCATTTATACAGCTATTAATGACCACATCACTTTTCAGCTGCTCTGCAAACACGGTAGGTTACATGTGAAGTGACTTTCCAGCAGCAGCAGTTTAAAAGAGCAGGGCAACACCAAATGGGGTGTGATTATTAGCTGTTACTGATTTGTGTTCTGTCCTTCACACTTAGGTGTTGTGAAAACCTACAACCTGACCTTCCAAGAATGTGATCCCTTGCAGGCTGTTTTTGCAAAGCACCTGTGTCCAAACATACTTAAAGTCCACTCCAGGTAATGAATACAAAGATCTATACTGGAGGGAGAAAAAAAGACTCCTGGAGGAGGCAGGACTGCTCTCCTAGTCATCAACACAATCAAAATCTGATTATCTGGCAAATTAAAAAAAAATCTGTCATCCCTAGGGTATTTTCAGACTGGGGTACCCATTGCTATAGAAATAAATTGAAAAGACAAAGGAGACTTTAAGGGAGGGACATTCCAAAGGTGCTTTTTCAAGCAACATCACCCAGTAACAATTAATCTCTAGGACAAGTAACAAATGCTCCCTGGTTGTCTGTGGCAGGTAAAATTAATTTCATGTTGAATGAAATTTTACAGGCTGCTGGCTGATATAATGATTCACTTTCCAACCAGCCAAGAAGAAGTGACCTTGTCAGTGACTCCAATGAAAGTTTGTTTCAGGAGTTACACTGAGGAAGACACAGGTAGGGAAATTCAGAATGTTAAACAATCAGGACTTAAAAACAGATGAACTAAAGGAACTGTAACTATTACAGTGTAAACAGAGGCTGCATTTTATGGCTGAATAAGAATTTTAAGTGTGATTTTAAACCATATTGCCACCTTCTGGGTTTAATATATCTTAAGAAAATATGATTTTAATATCATTTTCCTGGTATCAGTGGCAGATACCAGACTGAGCAGACAGTTGCAATGAATTATTGCAGTGAGCATGAACAGAGGTAATCACTGTGCTGCAAGAGCAGAAGTGGGGCAGAAGGCAGGAAAAAAAAAAGGAGGTAATTTTACATTTTAAAATGTAATTTCAGCATGAAGACTGTAATTCTAGAACTGCTATCATGATGGAGGTTGGTTGAGCTTGAGGGCAACACGGTGCCCAGTGCTCTTGGGCTGCCCACGGGCACTTTCTGCCTGAGGTGGAGAACAATCTGCATTCTTGGGGTGTGACACAAACTCCTTTTCAAGGTGTAATTGTGGTTGTGAGGTCTCAGTTCTTTGTCTCCCATCTAATAAAGGGATGCTTTCCATACTTGCCTATGACCAAAGCTGAGGATAATGACCTGGGAAAAGATGAGTGCCTGGAGCAGAGGGTGGGGATTGTGCAGAGCTGTGGGGAGCAAGGAACCAGGGGTGGGAAGTGCACTGACAGTGAAAAGACACTAAAAAGAGTACATTTTGCATGACAAATTTTGTTATTTTAGAAACATTTCTTACCATAACCCCTGTAAGCAAAGTGAAAAAAAAAGCAATTATTAAAAATATAATGAGATCCCAAAGAAACCAGGAGAAAAAGGAGAAATCCCACACACTGCTTGTGCAGCATGTGATGCTGTTTCCTGCCCAGTGTTCTGTGTGCACTGAAACAAAACGTGTCCCTGGAACACTCCACCTGCCTTGGGATTTGCCACACTGGGGTTTAATCCTCAAAGAAAGAAACACCTTCTGCCCAGACTTGTTGTCAACTTGCTCCTTGCAGGAGCTGGCACACGTGTTGCAACTACAGTTGGACTTGGACTTGGTCTTTTCCTACCTAATTAATATTGTGATTCTAATGATTCTGTGACTACTCAACAGTCCTAAAAAGCTTTAACTTGCAGCAGGGCTTTGTTGAAGGCTGAGAGGGGAAAAAAAAGCCTCTCAAGCAGAGAAATGGAAGGCTGGGGGTGGTTTGTATGTGGGAGGGAACTGGGATGTGCTGCTGAAGCTCTGTAGAGCTTTTCCCAGGCTGCCTGGAGAACCCTCTCACTGCTCACACACCCAACAACAACCACAGACCCACCTGATGGTAACAACCAACAACTGAACTGCCTGAAACTGAAAAGCTCATTTCCTGCTGCCACTTACGTCTCAGGAAAAGAGAATCATTTCAAACAAAGAACCTCAGTCCCCTTCCTTGTCCTCTGGAGTTTCCCAGCAGTTACAATTAATCCCTGACAGTCCAGGGGCATTTTTGGTTTCCCCATCCATGCAGCACTAGGCAGCTGGTAACACTCTTTGTGGTGCCTGTTGACAGGGGGATTTGCCAGAACAACAGCAGGTTGGAGCACACAGTGGAACATCAAACTGTTCAAAGCCATTTACATCTACATAGTACACTGTAAATTAATGGAGGGGTTTTACTTAATTACAACAGAAATGTAGAGAAGCTAAACATTTCTGTTGCCATATTTGTTCCAACAATGCTGATGTAAAAACCCCAGTTACAGTTTCAAGTTCAAACTTCACTCCTTTTGAATCTTTGTTATTTTAAACAGATTTTTCCAAGACAATGCTTACTGAAATACAACTCAATCCAGAGGAATTTGACTACTTTCAAGTGGGAGTAGATTCTGAAGTGACATTTTGCCTTAAAGAACTGAGGGTAAGGCAAAAATTGGTCATTAAATTAAATATTTCCTCTTGATTTGCCCAACTTGAGCAGGACAATGCAGAGGGGTCCCTGAGGAGCAGCCCTGGGCTGTCCCACCAGCCCTGGGTCATGTCCCACCACCCCCCTAATCTCCAGCACTGTCTCACCAGCTTTAAAGACTGGGGGGTCTCTCACAGGAGCCTTTGAAAGGCAAGTTAAATCAACAGTAGGTGTGGGCAGTTTCAGTGCTGGTGGACACACAGCAACTATACTGGAGAAAGCCTCTGGGCCAGACACCCCCCTGCAGAAAGCTCCAGGAGGGCAGGGCAAGAAACTTATCCTACAAGCAGGAGACTTTTACCTTCTTTTTGCCAGTAACCAACAGCTGGGATAAACTTACAGTCTGCTGCTAATCTTCTGGGTTTCAGTCCACACTGAACCACCCCCCCTTCTCCTCAGGGGCTACTGGCCTTTTCAGAAGCCACCAGTGTTCCTGTCTCAATCCACTTTGACATCTCTGGAAGGTACAGTCTGCAGCACACCTGACTGGAACTACCACAGCTACAGCTCCACAGTCTGTTCTGCAGGTTACTCACTGGGCACTTGACTGGAACAGTAAAACAGGGGGGTTATTTCATACCAAACACTGCATTTCTGATCTGGGATGGAGGGTGAAGTGGTTTGTGGTCACACATTTAACACAGGCAGCCAGTTTTGCTAAACCAGCCACGCACTAACCACAGACTCCAACCAACAAGAAAACTGACCTGGACACTTCAGGCTCAGTGTCCTGCACACAGTGTTTGTATTTAGTATTCTAAAGAAACAAGATATTTACTATGAAAATAGAATTTGATTGGTTACTTATTTCAAACTATCATTTGACTTAAGGGTAATAAGGTCCAGTGTGTGCTTGTTGGTGTGTTCCAGCCTGAAGCAGGGAGCCACCTCATGCTCTTCACTAGTAAATACATTTGATTTTCAGTCTTCCAGAGGCACTTTGTAACCTGTGGGCTGTGATTCTTCCCATGACACGTGTGATGGGGGGGGGAATTCTAGGGGTTGGACTAGATAATTTCTGGAGGTCCCTTCCAAGCCATGATGATCCTGTGCTGCTCTGTGTCTAGACCCATTGCTTTCAGCATCGAGGACATGCTGCTGGAAGCCTGCTTTATTCTGGCCACCTTGTCTGAGGTTGAAAAGGAGAGGCCTTCTCAGCAGGCTCCCTGCTCTGCCCAGCAGCAGGAAAGGTGAGAACTGCCTGCAGGGTGGGTGAGGGGGGCAGGCTGCCCTCGGAGGGTGAAAGTCAGGACTGTAACATTCTCCAGCCAAGTCTGAGATGGGAGGGAGGTGCTCTGCTTGTTCTTGCAGGGTGTTGTTGGGCACCGTGCCCAGGCTCCTGGGGTCATTGTACACAGGCAAGCTGTGAACTAGAGGTTCAGGGACACCTCAGCATCGTCCACAGTGCTAGCTGGTCACAGCCATGGGGTGGCTTGGGTGGGAAGGGACCTCTCAAGCTCATCTAATCCAACCCCCTGCAGAGAGCAGGGGCATCTGCAACCAGAGATCTCCTTTATCCTCACGGGGTTCTCTTGTAGTGAGAGGGGAAGATACTTGTTGAGAGTCTATTCTAAAGCCACAGTCCTTTAAAAATACAGCCATCCTGACAAAGCCAGTTACTGACCTGAGCATCTCCACTCCAGCTCAAAGCCACGCCCGGGTAAGCAGAAGGATGGTGATGCTGCAGCAGCTGCTCCCCCAGAGCCACAGTGGTGTGAAAACTCCCTGAAAACGAAGCCAGTGGGACCTCCAAATCCTTGGGCAAAACACCAGATTAAAAGAGAAGTGACAGGGCTGGAAGGGGGAGTCCTGACACAGCCAGGGGACTGTGCAGCGCTGACGGGAGAGGCAGCGGAGTCACACTACCAGAAGGTAATGATGCTCTGCTTATGGTTCCAGCAGAACACTGAAATGCAGCTGGGAGTCACCTGGATGCTGCCTGTGGCTGGGGTTTGCTGCCTGTCAGTACTCAGTTCTGCCCATGGCACTTCAATGGGATTGGCTTTCACAGCAGCACAGCTGACAGCAAACACCCCTGCTGCCTTAACAGGAACATGTGACAGGTGTGGTTAGTAGGGAATGCTCTAGATTCCAAAATGGGAATAGCTTTGGAAATAATTAACTCCAAGTTCCGTATCAGCTGCAGTTTCTCACTTCTATCACTGTTGTATTTTGCAGTTCCATTCCTTATTTTTTGGAGCAGTTTGTCCCAAGGAGGATCCCATCAGCCACACCTTTCACAGCTTAGCAACAGCCAGCGACACGGAGGAGGATTTTGGCACCATGCAGAGCTCCCCGGTTCTCTAGGGCCATGTGCTAATTGTGAAGTTGTTTCTGGTTTAGAAACAAGTTTAGTTGCAGTTCTTCAAGTTAGAACTCGATGGAAACTCTTTGTATTCTGAGTTTGTGTTCCACAAACAGCTGTTCAGGCTGAGGGAGAAGGGAGAATCCTGCTCCCATGGGACCAGTTTCCTTGGGGGGGTTTTTCAAGACAGAAGCACCAAACAGGCAAAACTCAACTTGGTCCCGAGTGCTGGATCAGTTCCTGTCAGAGCAGGTGAGGTGTCATTCACTGTTTGCCTGCCACCAGCACGGGTCCCTGTACCCCTGTCACCCTGCAATAACAACTGGCTAGATTTGGGGGGTGTGTTGTGTGGGGTGCTGCTCTGGGTGCTCAGCTCTGCATCCCCAGCAGGGAATTCAAACCCTGTCCCTGCTGCAGCAAACAAAATCAGAAGTGCTGGAGAAATGAACCCATCCACTGTGGCACAGCCAAACACACCAGTGCTGGAGGATTACTAATGTTTTCACAGTGACACTGGAGAGCTGTTGTTTGACTGAAGTAACCACAGTTGTCATAGGAATGCAGTTAAAAAATAAACTACTTTCAAAGATCACCTTTAAGAGGCTTTTCTGTTTCAGAACTCCATTATTCTCTTCCCTCCCCTGCAGGTCAGGGACAGCACATTACTCCCAGACTCACACCAACAATTCCAGGCTGGGTCAGTTAAAGGTTGTTCCTCTGTCTGTAAAGGGGGGTTTTTATGGTGTCACCCAAACGTGGGTGTGAGAACAGTGCCAAGGCCTGGGTGAGAGCCCAGTAACCCCCAGTACTGGTGGCTGCTCTGCACCAGCAGGGACATCGTTAACGAAGAGAACGGTGGCAGTCAACTGTAAAAAACCACTTTAGTATAAATACTATATTTATTAAATATCTTTACAATTCATTTAAATGTATTTACAGAACTATTCCTGCATAAGTTATACCTCAGACATGAAATTCACATAATTGCCTCTTAGGTAAGCATAGATGATAGTCTCATTTTAACAACAACAGAAAAGCATCCTCATCAGATACAGCCTCAGATCCGCTCTGTCCTCACAGCTATCCCTGTAAGAAACTACTCCACAGGCAGCTCCTACACACCCCTCTGGATCCTTCCCCTGGAGAAAGGGCATCA
>JAOEGS010018634.1:10900-31729 GCA_025447755.1 Corythornis vintsioides | reverse complement strand
GCTATCCCTGTAAGAAACTACTCCACAGGCAGCTCCTACACACCCCTCTGGATCCTTCCCCTGGAGAAAGGGCATCAGGGATTCCATCACAAAACCCTCCCCATGTTTGCCAGACCCTCACCTCTCCCCGCCTCACTCACAACTGCCTGGTCCCAAGATCTAGTGGCTTGTTGGGTGGTTTTTTCCCCCCAGCCAAACCTTCTCCCTACACACAAAGTACCTCAAGAGGGAACTGAATGTCGCAGCTCTTCCAGAGATAGCCACAAAAATCACAAGGAACCACAGTTTGTCCAACTGACCACATCTTAGCCCTGATTTACCCCAGGACCACTGCTGCAGGAACCCCAGCTCCTTACACAGATACTGGGTGGAAAACCCTTCAGGTGGCCTTTCCCGAAGCACCAGCTCCTGGGAACACAGCCAGCCTGGCTCTGCAGCAGCCCCTGCTCTGTGCACACCTCCTCTCCTCGGGGCCACCTTCCCTGTACCTCACGCTGATCTAACTCCTAGAAGTGTTACTGCTTCATGCATCGCTGACAAGTATTTTGATAGGATGGGCCCTGTCATTTCCTTTTCCAAACATTTATTTATTCTTGGTTTATTTTGTGCGCAGACAGCTTAAGTTCATAGGAAGAAACCAGGTTTGATATGTTTAGAGTGCACATCTTGAAAAAAACAAAAAACAAAAAACCAAAAGAAACAACGAAACCAAACCCAAAACAATCAAGCAATGCGATAAAAATATCAATTCTTTATAATACAGTATTGCTTTATAAACAGATGGAAAAGCCTGAAGCTTTAGTGGTCTTTGGTGTGTCCGGTGAGGGAGAAACTCATGATTTGTAAATCAAAATCCGAATTTGTTCTTTGAAAAAGCAAATAAGAACTCGGGGTGTGATAGGAGGCAAAGGGCTCTGCAGCTCCTGCTGAGCTCGGAGGAGCCCTAACGCGGCGCTTGGGGCAGCGCTGGCTCCGCTCGCCCAGTGCCCGCGGCTCCCAACCCGGGGCGGGGCAGAGGGGAGGGAAACCGGGCGGGGTGGGGACACCAAGGGAAAGAATGGAATCTGCTCTACTCACAATCGCCACAGCACAGAGCGGAGAGCACCGCGGGAAGCCGGCGGGGTGTGGGAGAAGCAAAGCCCGGTGCTGCAGCACAGGGAGTTACATTCCTTCCAAGGAGGCAGCGGCTCCAACGGCAGCGAGGACCGGCCGGGGTTGTGCAAAGTTCTCCGCCGCTCGCTGCTCTCAAAAACTCACGCAATTTGTCTCGGTGAACAGCAATCCTCCCCACGCCCTCACCAAAAAGAGCATTTTGGTCAAGTTAGGGTAGTTAAGGCATTTTTGACAAGTCGTTACAAGGTGATTTAAAATCCGGAGCGAACGTTAACGCCAATTTAGGAACAGCGGAGAAATTACTGAAGAGCTTCCAAACGAAATCACTGAACTCTTATTCTAAATGAAATGCCTGTTACAAGCATGATGCATTGAAAGAGAGTAAAATGACATGTACATGGTACATGTTAAATGACCTTAAATAAAAGCTTGACATAGTTACGCAAATATACAGTACAAGTCCACAAAAAAAAAAAAAAAGAAAAAAAAAAGAAAATCTTTTAAACAAGTTGAGGTAACCTCAAACTTAAACAGTTTTAATACAATAAACCAGGTAGTAAAAATCTCCTTTTGAGAGCAGGTAAGATTACTTACTGACCCCAGTTTAACTGCACTCACCTAAACAGTGACATTACCCGACTTTTTTTTTGTTGGTTTTTTTTTCATATATATATATATATATAAAAACATGGCTTTAATTTAATTCTACATCCTTTTCTACCAGCAAAAAAGTTAATGAAAACAGAAAAAAAAAAAAAACTGACCAAAAATATATATATCTTTACAGCTATCAGCTTTTTGTGTGAACCTCGGGAGAGGAAAAGGAAAGCTCATTGGAACGGGGAGGGGGGGGAACGTGAGCTCCTGTCACTGGAAAGGAAATGTCATATTGCAAAGTGGCTGTTAGAGACCTGTAAACATCAGAAAGGCTCCTTCCCAACCCCCCACGTGCAGGTACTGAAACGTAAGGGGATTAATTGTTGCTGATTATTTCATTCATCCCAGGCTGCCCCAGCGTTAGGCGCCTGTTGGAGGGTCAAAGATGGGCTGGGCTGAAGCTGGTGCAGCGTGTTCTGTTCTAGCCGAGCGAGGATGGCAGCTGCTAAACACAAATTACTCTGTTAACAGCAGGATTCTCTACCCAACGTGAAGACTCTCAGAGCTGAGGGTCAGGGGTTCTTTGTGCAACCCGCCCCACGCTGGAGAGAGGGGTTAAAAAGCTCAAAGGGGCCTCAAGTTTGGCCGACTCAGCTTTTGGAGACTCCAATTTTTGATTGAAAAAACTAAAATAATTCTTATCCACAGCCAAAACATCCAGATACCAGGCCCAGCGTGGACAAAATGATCTGCAGAACTTTTAAGATCACAGTTAAAGCACCTGAAATCACAAAACACATTTGCATCCATTTAACTTTGAACTAAGTACGTCGGTTTTGTTTTGGTTAATTTTTTTTTTTTGTCTGTTTTTGTTTTGCTTTTTTCAATTTCATACTAGAAAAGGCTCCTAGGCTGACACCATGGATGGCAAGAGCAGAATCTTTACAGCAGTTAGAAATCTCCTGAAAACTGGAGCTTAGAAACACGAAACCTCAGCTATCACTGTAACGAGACTATGCTTATGGAACTGTGTTCTGTAACATACCCTTTAATGAATAGTGAACGTTTCTAGTAAGTAGAGTAATATGCCCTCTTGGAGAGGTGGTAGCTATTCAATCTAGTTGGAAAGATGATAAACCAAATCCTACTCCTTGGAAAGTCACGTTTCAAACTCGGAACGACGCGGGACTGCTCCTCCCCACGCGAAGGGCAACGGCTCAGCTCGGAAGGACACACCTCAAGCCTTGAGCTGCTTCGTCTCTTGCTGGCAGCCAAAGACCAGTGCACTAGGAGAGTGGTTCTGAATGGGGACCTTTGGGAGCTCGAGAGCCAGAGGAGGAGGAGGAGGAGAAGGAGGAAAGCAAATCCTGCCAGCAGGAACCCGCCCGGGCGGACACCAGCATCAGTCTGTGTACTCGGCCACGATGGAGAGCAGGACGGTGATGTCGTCTGGTTTGCCCCCTGCAACAGAAGGGAAACAGAGCTAGTGCAGCAAACCACGCTGGGTCAGTGTCTTGAAGCCTGTGACAGTCCCCCCTGGAAAGCTCTTGGTGAAAAGTTTAAATGATTCCAGACACGAGAGCTCTGCTTCCACCACCTCCTCCCCCGAATGCAGCAGCAGGTGCCAACTTCAAACACAGCAAAGTGCTCTGCTTTCCACCACAGCCTGTCACTAACTGGGCCTGCAGTGCTGTCGTGCACTGGTGAGGCAGCACCTGGTTTGCTAGAGACTGTCCTTTTATGTGATAGATCTACAGAAACCTGGCACTGCTCTGTCACAAGAAAGCTGCACTGAAGTCACTGTCTTCTTCAGGAGTTTCCAATGGAAGTCAAACAGGCCTTTGATGTCTTCTCCAGCTCCACATTGCTGCCTATTTTTCTACAAGCTACTGAACATTTTTAGTAGTCTCTTTTCAAAGCTCAACAGCTAAAGCAATCCACTTAAATCCTGCAGACACAGCTCAGAGAGCACGTGGTTTATGTTAAGGCCTCAGGAGAGTCCATACTACACATCCCCCCTGAATCCAAGGGACAAGACAAGCACACTTTCCCCAAGAGCCTGAAGAACCTGTATCAGGCAGGATTCCCAGAGCAAGAGGGTAAATATTAGATTTAAAAAAACCATAAAATAAAAATCAGAACTCAGTTTGCTGTGTTCTCTGCCTTCCAGCTGCTTCCCCACAGGAGGCTTCCAACCAGCCAGGGCCTGGGCTGACCTGCTGGGGTGCTTGCCAAACCCAGGGCTCTCTATTGCCAGCACCCTGCTTTCCTGTCGGGGTTTGGAACAACAGAACCTCACTTTGATTAAGAGTTCTTAAAGACAGAATTGGGAAGAGGAGGAAAAAAAACAGAGCTCACCTCTCACATTCAATCCATTGTCACAGGCAAACTGTGCGAAGGGCGACATGTAGGTGGGGTCGTAGGCCAGCTCGTGAGCTTGCTCAGCAATGCTTCTTGCAGTCTGCTGGATGCTCTCATAGTTGGAGTTCTAAACACACCAGGAAAAAAAAAAAGTTAATTCCTGTCAGAAGGTCTGCTGGGAGTTGTTTGGCTGATGTGTGTCAGTTTGAAAGTCCCTGATTGCTGGGCTGTGCAGTTACCATCTCCTCTGCCAAGCGAAGCCTCGCCACATTTCAGGCCTGATGAGTCTGGGTTAGAACTGCAGATCCTCCCAGTACTGCAGATCCTCCCAGTAAGTCCAGCCCTCAATTCCCCAGCAGCAGCCACAAGGCTGGGTTTGGAGGACTTGTTCACTCAGAGCAGGCTGAGCAGCCTCAGGGGAAAGCAGCAGGACGTTGGAGCTCTGCAGAGCAACTCTGCTGCACCCTGCATGGGAAGCCTTTCTCTGACCCTCCTGCCCAGACTGACAAGAGGACACTTGGGGAGAAGGTGGAGGAGACAAACTACTGAGGATTCAAGCTTTCTACAGACTGCATTCCAGGTGCTTTTTTTTTGCCAGCAGCTCTGTCATTCACCCCAAGGCTTTTCATCATCGAGCCAACGGGACAGGACCCTCCCATGCTCAGGACTTTCAACCTCCTTGTCCCTTCAGAAGGGCTCCCCAGCATGGGGGATTCACATGGTTAACTGTTGGCTCAACCTCTCCGGGGCCTCCAGTGCCTTTTCCAAAGGCGCCAAAAGGTGGAGCTCCGCTTTCTTCCACAAGGGAATTCCACCTCCAGTGCCCGCCCAGTAGCGGCCAGTCTGCCGGCTGGAGGGGGGAGCGCCGCGGGCAGCACGGTGGGCTGCTGGAGAGCCGGTGCCAGCAGCAGACAGGGCACAGCCCACCCGGACAAGCTGCCCCAACACCTCTGCTAACCAGGCTGTGCTTCTGTGCCAGCCTGTGCCCACACCTTCCAGTTCCCAGCACCAGCTGCTGCACTTCAGCCCCAGATGCTGCACTCCCAAGAGGGCAGGGTGACAGTGGGGACTGCAGAGGGGTGGAAGCACCAGAGTCTGCCCCACTGGCAGAGGCCTCTCCCACATTTTTCCTGACTCCACCTGGCAGTTGTGTAGCTGCAGGATAAGAGCAAGCTCAGTATTTTTAAAACCACAGGGTAATTCTAACGTGTCGACCTTATTTGCATTTCATAACAAATTAGTCTCCTCAGGGAGGTTATGCATATTGATAACTCCTAAGTGTGCTTTCCCTTCTGTAAGCAAACAGCCTGAAGCTCAATGTTCTTATCCAAATTAAAGTAATTTCATGTACTTTTAACTATTTAAAAAAGAAGGTTTGTGGTCATTAATCTGGAAAAGCTGCCAGGAAATCTTTTTTTTTCTTTAATAGAACATGATTTTTCAAGCACCCACAACCCCTGATTCAGACAGGCAGCCCACACTGCTTTACAGCTGCTGGTTGGAAAAGCTTCAGAATCTTTTTTTTTCAGTGCACCTCTCACCCCACCAAAGAACCCACTGGGAACATTGTATTTTCAGGTCTATAATGCACAGCTTGCAAGCACAGATAAAATCCAAGGTGTGAGCAGCTGGCCAAGGGTGCTGCTGAAACTCCAGTCACTGGATAGTGACACCAAACCAGCTGCTACCCTGGCAACTGATGCCCAAGCTGCTGCTGCTGCTGGATTCAGCCTGGAAGCAGATCCAAGAGCCAGAGCTTTGGGGTCAGGGTTTCTTTTGACTGCTCACGTGTGGCAGGAACTGAAAATTTCTAAACCACATCACTTGGTGGTGGGCCTTTTGATTCAAAGACATCAAACCAAGCACAGAAAACGTGCTGGAGGCAGCTGTTGAGGGTGCAGAAGAGGTGAGAGTTCAGAACCCACACACTTACCTTCAGCTTTTTTAACTCCTGCAGGATCATGTAGTCAGGCATGTTGTCAAACAGCCCATCTGTTGCTGTCAGAATGATGTCTCCCAGTTGCACATCAAAAGAGGTGCTATCAGCAGCATCAGGGCTGGGGAGAGGACAGGCATGGTAAGGCAAGATTCCAGCTGTGGAGCTTTTGCACCAGGATGGCTTGGCAAGGAAGCCACTGTGGCTGCAAACAGGTAACATTCCAGCTGTTGCAGAAAGGGATCTGCATTTCAAATCCCCAGCTGGCAATCCTGCAAACTCAGCTGCTTCTGGAGTGTATCTCCACAGAGACCATTAAGGGGAAAGGCAGCTCAGGGCTTCCTCCTCACTCATCTTCAGCAGGGAGGAGGTCTACTTGAATGGACAATTCCTAACAGGAACAGCTAAAACACTCAGGGATTCTGAATCACCTTCTAATGAAGTGGAATATGAAGCATGTCTGGAAACTGCTACCTGGAGACCACTGCCTGATGCTCTATTCAGGTCTAATACATCACACCAAGAGGAGAAAACTCTTTATTTTCACCATGAATATTGCTGCAAAATGTGACTCTCAGGAGCTGCTGCATCCTGTGCCACTTGGCTATGATGCCAAGAAGCAGAAGAGCTGCTTTGCCCAACTGATGTGGAGCTGCAGGAGGTCACTTGAGGGCAGGTTGCCTGCCCATGCCCATCTAGAGCAAATTTCACACAAACTGGGACAAAAAAAAAGGAAAAAGCACTGCAGAAGTGTTCATGCAACGTGCACAAGTACTAATTATTGTCAAGAGCAGTGCAGGAACTACCCAGAGAGCTATAATCATGACTCAGAACTGAAGTGTGGGAGCTCATTTATCTGGAGCTCTCCTTATTACATGGTGACTCAGATGACTTTGCTTTCCTGACTTCCACTGGACGTTGACAATTATCCTTGGGCTTTTGTCTTCCCATGGATGACACAATCTCAGAAAAATTTGAATTTTGGGGGTTTTTATACAGCTCTGGAATTTCAAACTATCATTTCATTGCAGGGTAATCAAGAGGTGAGATTATTTAAGGGTTCTAATTGCAGAGTTCCACCCTAGCTTCCCTTCTGCAGTCTTATAATGACATGCAAGGTTGCTCAGGAACTTCAACAACTTCACCAGCATTTTCAAAACCAGCTATTTTGGCTCTGGTCAGAAGCCTTACTTGATGTTTCAGGGAATCACAGAATCATTTCAATTGGAAGAGACCCTTAAGGTCATTGTGTCCAAACCCTGTATCACATCTTAGGGTGCCTGTTTTATTCCTTGGGTACTGTGATTGCTCTCTGAGGATCTCTCATCTTCCTGGGCTCAGAGAGAGCTGTCACACTAACAAGTGTATAACCTTTAATTGAGAGCTGTATTTTAGCCCATATTTGAAAGCTGATTTATTTTTTTTTTAAGCAAGTTTTATATTTACTGGTGAGACTTCACAAAGTCAGAGGATGGCTCAGCCTGACATTCTTCAGGGAAGACACAAGTCTGCCTTTGAAACAACTCATTTCTGTGAACAGATTGTCCTTTCCTAATACTCTCATTTCCCAGCTTGGTGTTCTGCCAAACAGTTTTGTTTTTTTGGGTTTTTTTTTTTTTTACTCATTTTGGTCAAATACAATATGCTGCTGGAAACACAGCTATTTGGAAACACCAGTTAGTGTCACATGTCCCTCTGCTCTATTCTTCAAGTGCTTGCTACCTCACTGCCAAGATATCTAAATTAGTGTACTCCAGTCTCCAGAGAGTACAGACAGGGACTGGGAATGAAAGCTACTGGTGAGAGAAGCCACTTGTGCAGGGTGCCCAGCACATACACTGGCTGCAGCCCTTGCTACAGCAGCTTCACTGAGCAGCCTGTTCCCATGGCTCAGGACTGCTCAGTGCACACCACAGACTATGGGAACACACCATCCTGAATGAATCCAATGAATCCAGCCTGTGCAACAGTGCACAAAGTGCACAAAAAGGCAGGTAAAGACCCTTGGATTGGGAATGTGTTGAAATCCCAGGTGCTACACTGCACTGCAGCAGATCTGCAGCCTTCTGGGAGCTGAACACACACAGAGCTGTAAGATTTCAGACACTCTGCTATCTTACCTGTCACTTAAGACAACTCCTTCTGCTTCTGGTGGAGCTATTGACAGTTGGAAGGGAGTGTTGAAGTAATGCTGCTGCTCATCAGACCGATGGACTACTTCTCCTCCTCTGACCACCAAGAAGCCAGAATCCCCCAAGTTGGCCGTGTGTAAACGATGACTTGTTCTGTCCAGAACAACTATACAAGCTGTGCTGCTTCCTGGGAACAGAAGATGGGCCCTGGAGTCAGCCTTGCCAAAACTGCTTATTCTTTCACCAATTTAATTCAGAGTTCATCATTCACATGAGTTATCAAAGCTTATAAAGCCAGGAAATGGAAGTAGCCAATAATGCCAACACTAATATACACTGAAGACAGCAAAATGCTAGAAACCTTTGCCACACAAACTATGATTTTTTTGTACAGAACTTACTTTTCCTGCTTTGATTTTGGTAAACACATTATGCTGACAAATAGCTGTTTTGTTCCACTTTATTTACAGTTTTCCATCCCAACATATGTCAGCACATTCTGCTATAGGGCTGGATTTACAGAACTCACATAAAATACTGAAATTCCGAAATCATGGAGAGAATAGAATTCTAGTAGCATCCATACAATGCTAGGTGCTCTCCACACAGTTCCACTCAGCAGCTGTAAATAAACCACACCAAGTAAAGAACTGCTTGCAGTTAAGTATTGGGGATTATCGTGTTACTCTTGTCAGAGCATTAAAATGCTGCTCTTCACAGGATGGCTCTGCAGAGCTAGCATCATGGTCAAAACAAGAATCCTATCACATCTTCAGGGTGCTAACACCACAAGTTTAAAGAAAACAGGTTTCAGAGACAAATACTATGCCAGATTAAAGATAGAACAGAAACAAATGTGCCTGTTAACTGTGCTCAGAACTGTCCCAGCCATGCTTGAGGGCATGATGGAATTCTTGATTCATTCACTGGGAAGTAGTCACCAGCTCTACATGGTTGCCAGGAACAGAACTAACTGTATGGCAAAGATCCCCTTCCCTAGGCTACTCCTCCACAGCAAACAGCAATCACCAAACCCCTGCACCAACATAACACTCATTCCTCAGGGGGTGAAATGCAGCTAAAGCATTTCTTTTTGGTTCCTACCTCCCAGACCCCCTGTCACCACCTGGAAGTCACCTTCTATCCCAACACCCTTCCAGCAGGGGTTTCCAAGCACAGCTGCACACTGGACAGGCTACAAGCTTGCAGTGAGCTAAGCTTATAACCAGGCCTGCTAGTGCTGAAGTCCAACTGGCTCTGGGCATTACCTATTCCAGATATTTCCCTTGCCAACACAGGGAGTTCCCTGCAATAAGTTTGCACTTAATTTGCTCCCTCCTGAATACACAGGACCTTCTCCACTCCTACTGAGTGGTAAGGCATCTTTAGGGAAATATTCAGATTTTATGTGTGACAGTGCCCAAGACTGTTCTGCAATCCAAGAACTAAACAGCATGCTTTCCTCCCATTTCAGTTTCCCTTTTATGAGATTCAGTTCTGATGAACTAAACATCAAGACAACAGTGAGGGAAAGTTATTGCCTAATGAATCCTCCTTAACAAAGTCCTCTCTTTTCACTTTATTTTAAACAAACTCCACGTGCTCATTGCCGTGGCAATTCCAGGGCTTGCTTTCTACTTCTAAAAATACTGTCCTGGCTTAAAGAAGAATCACTGAGGACCATTAGTTTCAAAAGTGAACTCTCTTAGCAGAGTGTAAGCAGGAGGCCATGCGTGGAATGCAGATCTTGTGACTCAGCACACGCTGCTTTTCCGCGCCCGAAAGGTCACGCCGAGCAGGGCTGCCTCCCTCTGCAGGGCTGCTGGCACAGCCCTCACCAGTGGCCCACTTTGCAGATCACTCCCAGCCTCATCTGCTTTGCACAAACAAGCACTTGTTAAACACACAAAATCCTGGTGTCACTGCCGACCACTGCTATTCTAGTGATGCTTAAGGTCTCTTCTGAGGGTCCAACCCATTCTTTAGGCATATAATGCGAGAACATCTGCTCTGAGGCTCAGCAGGCCAGTTAAATATAGCTTACACAGTGCTCTCCTGGCAGAGCAGCTTAAGGTCAGGTGAGAAGCATGTGTATCGTGAAGGGCAACGCTTTCTTGGTGCAGAAGAGGTCACATGCCCTTTCAAAAAAGTATTCTGTTCTCAAGGTTGGCAGCTGAGGCCAAATGTTGCCTCTCTCTCTGCTCACCGTACCCAAGGCAGCTGGGTGCCCTGTCTAAAAGCAAGTTTGACACAGAATATGCTAAGCAGCTACTTTAGTCTGCTTTCCAAAAAAAAAAAATCTGTAATGAATACCCCTCAAAGAATTGTCAGACTGACAGATGGTACCAGTGGCTGTAGGATCTGAACTACAGAAGTCAACCAATTCGGTTTAAAGTTCATTGGACATAAAAGGCAACAGGAGCAGCAGAGGAACGAGCAGAACCACATCCAGTTCTCCTCAGAAAATATTTTTGCTCGCATAGCTTAAGCAAAAAGCCACAACCATGAGAGAGTTTTCAACAGAGAACAGTTATTTATACCCACGTAACAGCGGGTGCACACACCACAGCATGTTCCACTGCAGCCTGCCTATGAGCACTGCTGAGTTACCCCCTCACATGTAAGGGCTCTGGGCCTTTTACTTAAATACACAGCCACACACCCAAACATGCCCTGCACTACTGAGTGAAGTAAGTTTTTAAACACAGGAGAGAAAAGAAGGGTGGTAACAGGACAGCTAGATTTCTGTGGTTTTGGGTTAATTAGAAGATAAGAAGTGCCTGCCAGTTAGTTGTAGAAGCTGACACCAGATTGAAGCAACCTTAAGTAGATGTCAAGCCAACACTCAATGCAGGCTCAACACCCCCAGCACAGGCCCAACACCCAGACTGTTGCTCTCTTACCAAGCAAAGGTACTTTGTTCTGCAGCAGCTCACAATAACCCGCCGTGAGGATCCCAACAGGATTACTTGGAACAAACCGTCCTTCTTTTACTAAACGTTCACATGTTCGCATTAGAGTCCCTGAGAACTGAGAAGGGTCAACCCCATAGTCTCTCCAGCCTCCTACACCATCTGCCACCCCTAGGAGAGAACAGAAAACACAAGTTATGCCAGCAGAAAAGGTTTCCAATACAACACTGGGTTATGACATCACTTGTGATATTCAGCGGCTACAAAGTAGGTCACGGCACCTGCTTGAAAAACATTTTTGGTTAAGGAAATAATTCTAAGCATTGGTAAGAGAAGAGAACTTGTGCCATCAGCTGCTAGATAAATCTCTAAACATCACCTGCACTGCTGAAAGGAAGGGAAAAGTTTAATGCTGAGAACTCTGTGAGGAGAGACCTGACTGGAGAACAGGGGGGAGAGGGGGATTCAAAGCCATTAACCTTTGATTAAAGCCGTTAAAAATGAAGAAGAGTTTTCACTAAATGGGAAGATTAAGTTTTTAAACAGTATAGGAATTATAAAGGAATTCTCCCCCACTATTCAGCAGCCCAAAGTTTTCTCTCAAAAGACTTGCCCCTGTGAAGGCTAATGCTTTTTATGGAATAATTCCTATTTCTGTAGAAATGAAACTTTTCAGAGTATCCAAGCAAACCCATGTAACCAACACCCCACTGGGCCCTGCCCCTTCCAAGGATCCTTTGTTGCTTCCTGCTCCAGCCAAGCAAGAGCATGAAAATCAACTAAGACCTGGGTCCATTTCCATCCAGCTATTCAAACCACACAGAGATGAGAAAATCAGACAAATTTTGCTGAAACTTGGGCAGCTTCTGAGCAGCCACAAAGGGCAAAGGTGCACACAGAAAAAGGGGGTGGCAAAGGGAGATAAGCAGCAGATACAGTATTTGGCTGGCCCTGTGGCTAAAGTGTTTTGAACTTCCTCAACTGGCCTTAATGATAAAAGTAAAACAGTGTCTGAAGGGATTATTTATTAAATGAAAATATTCCTACTTGGAATTTTTTCCCAGGATTGTTTTGATGCTCAGCATGCAAGGGACAAACCAGCCCAAGGGTTTCCATAACATAATAAAGGTAAAGTAACACGCTCATGCTAAAAGCACAAAGAGCCAAGCTCAGAATGTTAAGAAGTCTCCTCAGGGAAAAGAAAAAAAGCCATTTTTATCAAAGGCATGAAAATGTGCCCGAGAAGGTAAAACTAAAATTGCCTCATCTCCAAATGCCCTTCACATGGGACACCCTCTGAAACTGAGACGGAAGGTTTAGAGCTGACCTTGGCACGAACTATAATCTGACAGGAGGTTACAGCCAGATTCTGAACAGCCTATCAACATTAATCAGATTTCTCCCAAAAATAGTGCACAACCTTTCAGACACCTGCTTTGGCCCTCTGCTTTCTTAGAGGAATGCCAGAGGAAGGGAGATCCCTGCATTGGCTTCTTGGGGACAGACCCTGGGAAGCAGCTCGTGCAAAAGCAACTCTGGGCATTCTCAGAAATGCCTTTCCTGGGTTCTTCAAGAAGAAACTAATCTTCTTTTTGCAGGTGCCACAACTTCAGGTTAATACTGGATTAACCCTTTGTTTTCTGCTGCCATGCAGGCAGAGAGGTTAAGAAAATGTTCTGGCTCTAGAACTTGAAACAGACCCTGTGCTTCAGCTGGGAGGCTAATGCTCTATGTGAAGTTACCCAATGAGCAGCTTTTCTCCCTTTGAGGACAATCCAGATGTACTTCTGCTGGCTGAACATGGCAATGCTCCCCTGACAACAGGGAGAATGCAATGGAGAGATGATGTTGGACAAGCACCGTCCAAAGCTTTTGGCTCCTAAGGCAGCTACAAACAGAGCTTTGTAGTTATGGAGTTCCCTCAAGCCAGCAGTAAACCATTTTCTCATTGTTGGCTTGGGGAACACTGAAATAGACACAGCAGTGGTACCCAGGCCAAGAAAGGCATCATAGCTGATGATTCCCCTCTGGAGGGAACAATCAAAACCTATTTCAACTCTCAGAGCAAAACTCTGAGCATGCCACCTGATCTTCTTTGCTCCCTGCCTACTTCCACCACCCCCTCCCTTTTTATCTAAATCACGAAGACTAAGTTCATCTAATTGAAGCTAACTGACCTGGTTGGCTCCCAAAGCATGGCTTGTGGAGCCTGTGCCAGAGCAGGGAAATTCTCCCTCCTGCTCTGGCACAGAGGCAGCAATTCCTGCTGCCATCCAGATCAACTGCTGGACCCTGGCAAAGCCCATTTGAGAAGGTCCATCCCACACAAGTGCCACCCAGCAAACAGCCACCTGTGCTGCTCTTAAGACTTCTACATTCCCCAAGACCTTTCACCATCCTGTTCTACCTTCAGCATGGCTTTAAAATAAAACCAGCCTTTGCATTCTCAACATTCAACAGCTTTCCAGACTCACAGAATGGTGGGGGTTGGAGGAACATCCAAAGATCAAATCCAAACCCCCTTGCCAGAGCAGGGCAAAGCTAAAGCAGCTCACTCAGAAATGCATCCAGACAGGGCTGGAAAGTCTCCAGAGAAGGAGACTCCACCACCTCTCTGGGGAGGCTGTTCCAAGGCTCTACAGCTCTCACAGTGAAGTTCTTCCTCATGCTGGGGTGGAATTTCCCTGTGCTCCAGCTTGAACCCACTGCCCCTCACCCTGTCACAAGAGGCTGTCCCTGCCCTCCTGACACCCAGCCCTTGTGGATTTACAGACTTTAATTATGGGGAAGTTCAGCTTTATGGGAAAGGGACACGTGATTTTCAAGTGGATTGAACAAACTGCTACTGAAATAGATGAAATGCAAATGAGAATAAAGTTTAAGAAAACTCTGTGGTATCTGATATGCAGCAAATGGGGAGCAAAATTATTTGTGAGATATTTCAAACTCCAGAAGTAGGAGGAACTGAAAACTCAACTCCTAAAAATGCACTGATTTCTATGTAATAACATTTTTCCCCCTCTGTCACCAAAGGAAAATGCAAAGGTACTGCAGCACTATCAAGGAACAATGCCAAGCTCTAGTCAAACTACTGTCTCAACAAGTGAAAAAGAGAACTCATGTTCTCTTTTTCACCATAAAAACATTAAATACCATCCTCCAACATCCACCACTTAAAATAACCATCTCACAGAAGAGAAATCACAGGCCATTTAAGACAAACGGAGAAGAACTGTTGCAACTGAACTGTGTGAAATCCTGGATTTTTGTCTAAGCTAGTCAGTAAATCAGAACATTTGATAGAAAGAGTATTTCCTTGGACAGCCCTTGTTCCAGCCTATGAAGAAATTACACAAAGGTCCATGTGACACAGTGAAATGCCTGGGGCTCAATGAGCAACCACTGTAAATAAAGCAATTGAAAATTTCACAACAAATTACTTCAAAAGAATAAATACTTCTCAAGTATTTCACTATATTGTGGAGACCATTCTGAATCTTTGAGAGTTAACACTCCACTACTTTGCCTTCTGCTGGAAAATACACAAATACTACTGCCAGATTAAATACTTGCTGCATGTGTCAGTCCAAAAACTGGCTCTAACTTCCAAAAGATTCAGTGGATCAAGATCTCTCACAGTGGGACACTCATAATGAAGTTTCAAGTTTAGTTTAGAGGTGTCCTAGTCTAGTTGAGAGGGGTCATGGCCCATGGCAGGGAGAATGGATTAGATGCTCTCTAAAGCCCCTTCCAGCCTAAGCCATTCCATGATTCAAAGCACAAGAGACTGATGCTGCAGCACTGAAAATGAGAAGATACCAGCAGAGACTTGTCAAAATGCTAAAAGCACCTGGGATAACATAACAGCTGAAATGAAAACCTGAAGTTGTTTTGACTGCCAAAACTGCAGAAGCCCAGGGACCAGGCAGCAATGAGACCAGTAACATCTGCCTTTTACCCCACACTTCTGTAAGTCACATCCAGATGTTCTACCTAAAATCTCTTGAAAGATACTTTCAACCACTGCATCAGCTAAGAAGAATCATCAGAGAAAGCAGCACTGGATGGGCACCAGTGGCAGCAGAAATTGCTTTTTCATGCAACCACAATTAATTCTGCAAGACACTCCACTCATCCTACTGAACTTTACATTTTTTGAGCTCCTTCCCTGAATTAGCAGTGAATCACTGATAAAAGAACATCAAAAGGAGATATTCGTGACTGAATTGGTTTTGCATCAAGAAGAGAAGAAAGGCTGAAGTGGTAACAAAGTGCAAGCTGTTGCACTGGAGTTCAAATCCAGCACCTACTTCCCAACGTGTCAGGACAGCATAAGAAATCCTACCAGTTTATCTCTTATCAGTGATAAGTTAAATCCCACACTTAGATTGGTTCTCCACCCTAAACAGGCACAGGCTCAAACCAGCATAACCCTCCTTGCTGGCAGTGGGTACAGGATGACAACAGGGCAGCCAAATGTGCCCCCCCAACCCAGTTACTGAACTAAAATCCCTAAAGGCAGATTGTGTGGGACTGATAACTACTTGCAGAAGAAAAAGTTACTTATTCACACTAGAATAACTGGCTAAGTGCAAAAGACAGAGATGATGTTGAAAACCAAGGTAATAGTGAAACAAGGAACTGAAAACATTAAATTGTGCATCTACTTCCAGGAAAAAAGCAGCAGTTCCTTCTATCTTTTTTGATTCCCCTGCTACAACACACTGCTGTTCCTGAAAGAGAAGTTTAGCAGGTAGATTTTCTTACCTATTTTATGTAAGCCTGAGAAACTGGATGTGGGAAGAACACTATTATTTCTTTCTGAAAGTTCAGTAAAGATTTCCCTACCCAATTCTAAGTATTTAATTGCTCGAGGTGTTGAGCAACCGTGGAACTTATTCTCATAGCTGAACAGCTACTGGAGGTTGGCAGTGAAATGATGCAAAGGGACAGGTACTGTAGGCAGATGTCAGCCAAGCTGTGCTGAAATTACAGCCAAAACCACCCCAGCCTCACACCACTGACAGTGCAGATGAACTAAGGTAAAGAGCAGATCTTTGCAACGTTTCCTGAGGTATGATTAATGCCTCACCTCCTGCATGGTCTCCAGCTCTGCTTATTTCCTTCTGTGATTTCTGACAGCACCTGCTTTTGGCTCAAGCCAAGATCTGTGTGTTAACAGAAAACTCTGCTATCAAGCAGCACTGACAGCAGTTACAGTTCAGAGTATGTTGCTTGCAATACCCTTCCCGAAACTGTGGTAAAGAAGAAGAACCAGATTTCAGTTTCATTCTCAGCAGAGCTGCCACATTTCCACCAGGTTCCAGTCAGTGCTGCTTGAGAACAGCTCTGCTGATGTGGGTTAGCTGTCCTGACAAGAGCCAGGGAAAACAACTGCTAACAGGGATGTTTCTCCTGCCGTTGTTTCTCTCTGAGTGACACGACTTATGCTCCCACATGAAAAGTTTCCTTTGGTCTGTTACAAACTAAGACATGTAGCTTTTATTTTTAAATCACAGATTACTCCCTCTCTAAGATGTCCTGAGCTCTCCCCACAAAGCAGGGGGGAGGCTGCTCTGAAGCAAGCAGACCACTTGGCTCCTTGAGAGTGGTAAGTTGTGATAAGGCAGCAACATTTCCAACAGGTATCATACCAAATAAACCACTCAACACAGGCTTAGGTGACCTTCAGGAATCAAAATAAGATCCCTTCCTCCTCTGCAGCTGCCAAAACAACCTTGACATTTCATCTACCAAGCCTTTTACGCTTTGTAGTTAACAATTCTTGATGACAGCCAGACTAACAATGTTCCAGGGCAGCTTTACAGACCTCTCTCCTATGCAGGCTGCTGAAAAACTTCAGTTTTCAAATGAAGTGCAATTCCTTTCAGTTCAGACTGTCTGCCCTGCAGTATCAACCCCTGTCCCAACAAAAAAGGTTAAAAATGAAGATTTGCAGCAGATGGAACAGTTGCCAAATTATCACTTTACACTGGACAAACAGCACCCTGCTGTCAGACAGTTTCTTTTTTTCTACTACTGCTGGAGGACAGAAATAGTTTGGAAGACTAGTAAAGTTGTGCTGGCTACACCCAAACTTCTCCCCAGCAGACATTGTATAAGTGATGCTGTCACGGGATTCGCTTTGGTTGCTGTCATGTTTCAATAATGAGTCACACAACAGCTTGGAAAATCCATAAAAAACTAGCAAAGCCATCAGGAGCCTGATAAGGCTGGAAGAAGCAGAAAGGCAGATCTCAACAACAAGAAAAAAACATGAGTCTCAAAATTTATAATCACTCTCCAATGTTTAGTTTTGTTAATCACTGAAAATATAAAGTGATTGTTAAAATTCTACTTGCATGCTAAGTAGGAAAAAGGGAAAAACAAACAAAAAAAAAAAACAAAAGGTGTTCATTTCTGGAGAGTTTTGGGTTTAAGGTTTGAAAAAACTACTTCTGTCCTCAAAAGTCAGAAAGGCACAACTTCAGATATGAAGCAGTACATGTGTACCAAGTCTCAAGAAGATACCTGAATATTCTGAGGATCTGGACAGCCAGGACACTGCCAGCAAACATCCAGAAAGTACAAGTTGGTACCAGCAGGAGCAAAAAGGAAACCATGGGCCTGAATCATAAAGCTCTAGATTAGTATTAGTAGTAAAACCATCTCCTTTCTCAGAGGGATTCCAAAGGAAACACTCGAAGTTTCTTGCTTCTCCCTGTGCTCAGAATGGGAAGAAAACATGCAAATATAACAGGTACATCCCAAACAAAAGTAAAACAAAACCCCCCAAGGATTCGGGTACACCAATCAAGCCTCACCAAGCCTTTAACAAGGGAGGACTGGAACTAACATGCACCTTCACAAGCTTTCTGTTGATCTTACTGTGAAAGGATAAGACACAGACCAGAAGACACTGGGAGTCTTGCAGCTTTTAGATTGCACAGCACACGTGAAACAAAAGAAGTGTTTAGTATCTGCTATAAACACACAGCCTAGTCAACTTTTGTTTGACCTAAGAAAGCGAATCCCCGAGCGCTCCTGCCAAACGGCTGGGAGCAGCTCTTTCCCTGTTCCACCACACCCAGCCCCATCCCACACAGGCATGTTTCCCATACATTGGGTCTAGAAAAGACTGGCACAGAGGAATTTTAAATTAATTCTCTGGCATGGCTTTGTCACTGATGACTAGCAGGGCAGAGGAAGTGGTACACTCGAAATGCACCGCTCTCTAAAAGCGCTCTCGCTGCGCATCTGCTGCTCGCTTCAGCTACAGCCACACCAGCCCCTTTGGAATATTAATATTGGGAAATACAGCTTGAAAAGCAACAGTTCAGCTCAGTCTTTTGTCGAGGGGCAGAGTTAGGCAGGTAGTGAGTATAAACTCTATGAGGATCTTGAAAAAAACCAGGTACAGAACCTCAGGTTGGTGGGGAGAGGAACCGGGAGCAGGAAAACACCGGTGCTGAAAACACCAAAGAGCTGGCTGAGAAAGGGAGAGCAAAGAGATGGTCACAGGAGGAGAAACAAGCAGAAAAATACTGTGTTTGTAAACTTAAAAACTACAGATTAAGTAAATGCATCTAGTTAGACTGCATCAAAAGCCATGCTGAGCATTACTGTGCAGAACATTGAGTGATCTTGGGTTTTTGGTATGTATACTAGAAAAGCAATGACTACCATGAAATAGCCTTATAGGGGGAAAAAAACCCCAAAACACAAGTTTTCTATGTAAATTATTTTCTTGTTGGTACTCGAGACATCCTGGTCTGAAGCTGCTTTTGCTGTCTGATCCTCCAGCAGAGTTACCATTCTGTTTGTTTTCTAGCTCTAAAGCCCAACTCAGAAATGCAATTCCCTTGTTGATTCCAGCAGGAAGACAAGACATGCTGTAGGTCCACATATGATAATTACCAAATATGGCCAGAAAAAAAAAACCCTAAACATCATCAGATGGGTCTAAATCCCTCTGCTCCCCCATGCAAAGAGTCCACCTAAGTAAAGCAGATTCTGCATTTCTCTCAGGGGCAAATACCGATTGCTCAGTTATTTATCAGTGCTGGCCTAGTATGAACTTTAAAGGCAGCCAGCTTTAGTCACATGGCAAAGTAAGGTTGTCCAACAGCTCATTCTGACAGGAAAAAATTAGTTTCCCTGTAAAAGGCACACCAGAAAAGATGCAGAGTGTTTAAAATGTGTTGACCACCTTTCCACATCCCCTTGAAAGCTGCAGCATCACCCTTAGAGTAGCAGTTCTCTGGAGAATAATCAGCAAGACTGTTACCTAGCACCAAGTGGGAAAAGGTCTCAGCTTCTGTTGAGCAGCAACCAAGTTACAAGCACCAAACTGTGAGGAATCTTCACAGGCCGTCACACCATGAGGCACTGCAGTGCAATCCCCACCGGTTGGAAAGTAAAAAGCAAACAACCAACAAAACCCTTCAAGAAAAAAAAAAAAAAAAGGGCCTGGGGGAGGGGAGGAAGTTTGCTTTTCAATGTCAAAGTTTGGGTGAAAATTTACTCCCATCAGGTGCTCAAAAAGGAAGTTTTGCAGAGTGCCATGACCCCAATTCAACCTTGGCTACACAGGAGAAAGGTCGAGCAAGGTCAACAGCAACTGCTCACAAACTGAAGATTCCATTGATTATCTGGAATTATTCACTCCTCCTAAAAGGTGAACCCTGAGGATGCACGTGAAGCCAAACCAGAGAGCTGAACGAGGGTAGAACAAACACTGAAACTGAAGTTTGACATTTGAAACCTGTCTCAATGTCACTTTGCCTTTCACTTGACAAGGACACAGCACACGCTACAGATCAGGAAGTGCCCGTTTCAATGATCCTTTATGTGGAAATGCAACACACAGGCACGGGGCTCGGCAGGCTTTACAGTGAAATGCACCACAGGCTGTTTCTCTGCCTTTCGGGGCCGCTAGGCCTTACAGGCACCTAGAAGTGAAACGCCCAGGCTGGGCCCCCCGCACCTGGCACCCACAGCACCCCAAGGGCAGGCTGAGCGAGCCAAGCGTCCTGCTGCAACAAAGAACACGGCACTTTGCTTTTGAAACTAAAGAAAGGAATTTACAGGCAGACATTTACAGGCGGCAGCGGCTCCTTTGTCTGAGCCCCGGAGACTGAGCCGCTTCACCATGTGCGGCTCAGGGAGGGGAGCTCACGACGCCGAAGCCACCTCGGCACCCCCGAGCGGGATCCCGCCCGCACTTACCAAGCACATCTGCCGACCGGTGCCGGGCCACGAAGCAGGCGTCGTCCCCGTAGCACATGCCTTTCTTGAGGATGCCCTTGCGGAAATCTTTGCCAAAGCCGCAGCTGGCAGTCACCAAGCTGTAGTCGCGGGAGTCCGTCTGCGAGAGGCCGCCCAGGACTGCCCGGGCCACCAGCCTGCCATAGGACAGCACCGAGAACATGGCGTGGGGCGCCCAGCAGCCGAGAGCCAGGAACGCGGGGAGCCACCGGCGCAGCCGCCGCCTGACCTGCGAGCGCCCGCCGCAGGGAGCCAGCCTTCTTCCTTCCCCTGCCCGCCGGCCGGCTCGTCTCAGCCCCCGCCGGACCGCGCTGCTCCGCCTCGGCCCGGCCCCTCGCCCTCCTCGGGCCGGCTGCTGCCCTCAGCCTCCTCCGGGCCGCCTGCTTTCCTCAGCCCCCTCTAGGCTGCCTGCTGCCCTCAGCCCCCTCCGGGCCGCCTGCTGCCCTCAGCCCCCTCCGGGCCGCCTGCTGCCCTCAGCCCCCTCCGGGCCGCCTGCTGCCCTCAGCCCCCT
>JAOEGS010018634.1:0-10800 GCA_025447755.1 Corythornis vintsioides | reverse complement strand
CCGGGACGGTTGCTGCCCTCAGCCCCCTCCGGGCCGCCTGCTGCCCTCAACCCCCTCCGGGACGGTTGCTGCCCTCAGCCCCGCCGCGCGCGCTGCCCCCTCACGCCCCGCGCGCCGGCCCCTCACGGCCGGGTTTGCCGGCAGCGCCCCCGCTTTCCACCGACGCTCCCTCTCCTTCCCTCCTCTTCCTCTCTCTACCCTCCCTCCTCCCTCCCCCCCGCCCCCCCCCAAGGGGGGCTCTGGCCGCTCCCCTGCCGGCCGGCGCTGCCTCTCCAAAAGCTTCCGCGACTCCCTCCCGCCGCGCCCTGGGGTGTCCCGGTCAGAGCCGCCGGTGCCCGCTGAGCCACCCCCGCACCCCGCCGGCCGCAGCCGCCATCTTGCCCGCGCGTGCTGAGGCCCCGGCGTTCGGCAAGCGGGCGGTGAGGTCAGCCCCGCCCCGCCCCGCCCCTCCCCTCCCCTCCCCTCCCGGCAGCGCTTGCGCAGCAGCCGGCGGCCGCCCCCATTGGCTCCCCGCCCCTCCTCATTTGCATGTTGCGGGACAATAACAGCGGGCGGCTCCCGGCATCCCCCGCGGCGGCGGTTGCGGCGCAGCCGGGTCGAACGGGGCCTGGAGCCTCAGAGAGCCCCCCTAGGGGGCCGGTAGCGGGGTGTCCGCCGCCCTAAAGCGGGGTGTCGGGGGGATGCGGGTTCTCGGGTTCGCTGTAATTATCGCAACGAACGTTTCGACACCGGGGCGAGAGAGGCTGCGCCTAACCCAGATACTTGCCCTCCACGCCCATATCGGGGCCGCATGTCTGGCGTGCTCCAAATAACTCGAAGGGACTCGGTGGCCGTTTGTACTTTCTGGCTATTAGGGACGGTTATGTGAGTCACGGCGCAGAAAAATGGCTTGGGAAAGGCCGACTCCTCCTGTTCTGGCCGCCGGGGTGCGGTTGGGGAGGGCGCCAGCTCAGTGCCGCGCGTGATGTTTGTGCGGCTCCTCCAGGAGAGCAGGAAAGTGCAGAGAGCTCCCCAAAGATCCACTCCGGGGAAGGGATGGGGAATGCCAAACCAACCCCTCACCAGAAGGCCCTGGTAGGAAGTCATCACACAAAAGCCACTAAATTTAGATTAATTGCAGGTGAGCGGGAGAGAAGAAGGAGCAAAGCGGCTTTCGGGTGCCTCCCTGGGCAGCTTCAAAGGCACCCACGACTTCGAGGCAACACTTCAAAGTTCAAACAGACCCAAATCCTGATTTTTTCTGTGGCTTGTTTTTCTGTGCTGCTCGAGGGGGTGAAAAAAGGCTCATCCCTCCCAGAGTTCCCAGCAGGGAGCACAAGTTCATTCCGTGCCTCTGCGCATGCGACAGAGAGTTGGAGTCGTTCACTCTGGAGAAGGCTCCAGGGAGATCTTCTTGTGGCTTCCAGGATCTGAAGGAGCTCCAGGAAAGCTGGGGAGGCTGTTGGGTAGTGACAGGACTGGAGGGAATGGATTAAAACTAGAAATGGGTGGATTCAGATCAGACATGAGGAAGAATTTCTTCCCCAGAAGGGTGTGAGACACTGGCACAGGGTGCCCAGGGAGGCGGGGGAAGCCCCATAGAAGTTTCTCAGGCCAGGCTGGATGAGCTCTGAACAACCTGCTCTACTGGGAGGTGCCCCTGCCATGGGCAGGGGGGTTGGAACTGGATGAGCTTTAAGGTCCCTTCCAATCTTGACAATTCCATGATCCTAAGAAGCTGCCACTGGGAGCTCTGGGAAGGATGAGCCTTTTGATACCATACGATGATACAACCCAAGATAACTAAATAACAACCTAAACAAGGGGTGTAAATAAAGCAGAGGGGAAGTGTGAAATGAACCTAAACCTTGAGCTGACTCTGGTGAAAGGAAAAGCCACATGGTGTGTCCTAGGGACCCAACCCACAGGGAAGGTTCTGAAACACCTCATTAAAGCAGCATTGAGACAGCAGCTGTTTCACTGCCTGGGTGTTCTGACACAGACAATATTCCTCCCCTTTACACTGCTACAGCCTTAAGCAACACATGGACATTTTCTGCCCCGAGCTGAAATGATTAAAAAGGATGAATCAGCCCCGTTAGAAGGGGGAGAAGAGCAGGGGACACACAGAGCAGCCTGTGGTGAATTAGGAGATAAGGGTGTGCCAAGGCCCATCAGGGTGTGTGAGATCACAAACAGCACTTGCAAGGTGGCTCTCTCCTCAGCAGCAAACATTGCTGCTTCACCCCCTCCTGTACCTCTAACAGGAAAGGGAAGCAAGTATTTTCAGAGTTTCCCCCACAGAGTCATTCTTTCCCTCCCTTCACTCTTCCTCCTCCTTCTCCAGGTTCCTTCTAGGCTAAACCCAGCCTGACCTAACCCCTTTTTCAGCAGGTTCCTGTACAGCCTATAGAGCCAGGGTGCTCCAAGGCAGCTCTGCCTCATGCCAGTCCTACACCAGCTGGGTGTGCTTTGTTTCTCAACCTGCAATCCCCCACTGAGGTTTCCACATCTCATCTGTTTCCCAGATGAGACTGAGATGAGACTTTGCCAGTCAGCCATGGCTCCAGACTGAGAGCTCTGGCAGGGCAGGACTCGTGAGCAGCTCATGCTCTTCCATCCCTGGTTACCCACCCCAGGAGCCAGCCAGTGGTTACCAACCACTACTCTGCCAGCCAAAGAAAACCACATAATTTAGGTGATAATTAGTGACCTTTGCTGAACTCCTTCTCTCTGGCATGATGAGGCTGTACCCAGATGAAAAATCACTATTGGTTTTCATTTGGCCATTCACTGGGCTCCTGTGAGACAAAGAACAACCATTTTTCATGAACCTGGACAGAATTGGTCTCCCCACTGTTCAGTGTCAGTCCTGATAGTTCTCCCTGTAAACCCCTCCCAGGACATGCCCTGCTCTCTCCCTCAGTATTATTCTTGTACCCTGAGAGTCGATATCCTGCCAAGTGATATTTGTTCAAAATTCTCAAATGCACAAATTTGGCACCAAAACTGGGCCAAAGGGCATCCCCGTGGTTACTGCAGCTGGGTGGAATCTTCCCACCTCAAAGTCCAAGATCCATTTACATCAGTTTGTTTCAGCTGCAAAACAAAATGAACTGTTCCTGCCAACCCTGCTTGGACAGACTGAGGAAGGCAGTGGGCAGCACTCAGAAGAAGGGCTGGATGATGGAATCAGCTGCTGCTGAAGGCACAGGAGGTTTTTCAGGGTGTAGTGAGACTGATTCACTCAGAGCTGACCTCAACACCCCCTCCCCAGTATCTTAGCCCTGGCACTGGAGTACAAGAACTACTACCTGCAATGCCATCTGCTGTACAGACAGCCCAGGCATCCTGCTATTGATTTAAGGGCTCGTGTTGTGCCAGAGCAGAGTGTGGTTTATTTCAGCCTGATTTCACTTGGTTTTGACTCTAATTAAAAATGCCTGTCCACTTGAGTATTTAAAGTGATCTGTCGTAGAGCAAACCCAATGTTTGCCTTGAAAGGATGAAGTTGAGGCAGCAGAGTTTGCATCAGAAAGCTGGTGGGAAAAGGCTCCTCCAAATGGAAGAGAAGATGCAGAGCCAGAAAATCCCCATCTCTGGATGGGGCTCTAGGACTCCCCAAATCCTAACTGTCCAAAATCCTGGAAAGCTGATTGGTTTTGTGTATTAGTTTATCCCTCCATTCCTTTAGAACCTCACCAAAGTCATCCAGCTTCCCTATAAAATACAAAATATTGTAGTTTAATGGTGACTGATTCCTGATCAGAAAAAGGTTTTGAAAGGCACTGAGCTGAAAACACACATTTAGATCAAGCAATGCACATACACAACTATTGCCTCTTGGGATTTGCTCCTTATTTTAAAAGTTTAAAGTAACAGGCATCACACCACTTCCCAGAGAAGATCTTCCATGATAGTAGCTCTGCTGAGCAATTTTTATTACTAAAATCTTCCTCACACTAAAACCTGAGTAAGTTAAAAGCCCTGGACGTGGTGTGTTCAGGAAGAGCAGCACACATTCAGCCAACAAATAGCCTGAAAGTCTCATCTATCATTATTTATTACCATGGCTATTAAGCTAATTCTGCTCTGAGTTAGTTTAAATGTCTCAAAATAAAATTAAACTGTTCAATATGTGTCTGTGGGCAGAACTTGTCATTGCCCCACTGCACAGAATGGTGTTGACTTTACCAGTTTACCCACACTTCCATGTTTGTAGCCACGTTTGGGACAGATATTGACACATGAATCTGAAAACACTTTTGTTCTGAGGTACAGCAATAACTTTAGATGATTTAAATCCTTTAAATCTCAAGTAATTTTAAAAGGGAAGGGCTGTGGTGAAAGTGATAGAGTTAACAAGTGAAATTGAACTGAATTATTAAACTTGGATGAGAGAAGCTTAAATGTAAGTAGTGCTTTTTGCTCAGTCTTAGCATTTCATAAAAGACATCTGTGTTAGTTTTATGTTTATAATCAGTGACTTCCTCTGGTTTTGCTGGACTTGGTGACTTAATCCTGCCATGTTTGGATTGCAAATGCCATGCTATAATGCTTAATCACACAGCAAAATCTTCCTGCTTAAAATAAAATTTAAATAGTGATACAGTAAATCCCACAACGTGGGTTTTTAATAAGCAACAATCTACTGCATCTAAAACTGCTTGAACTTCCATTTTTGCAGGACCTCCCACGTGAGGATCACCCTGATCTGGTTCATTATTAATTAACTCGTGTTGATAGGGTAACTGAAAATCTCTGTGATGGAGCACAGGCATTATTTATTAATGGCCTGATCTTGTCCTGCACACTCTGGAGTTTGCTCTTTGGAACCTGCTTCAGAACCCGTGGGTGGGTTTTGTGGTGGTGGGATTTTCCAGTAGTTCATATACTTGGCTTTTGTCTTGCCTTTGTATGACTAAAGTGGTTTCTTGGGTTATTTTTTTTCTATTTTCTTTATGTTTCAGGGACTTTACTTACTGAATTCTGTTTCTCTGTAGGTATTTCTGAAGAGACTTCAGGACTTTACTGAACAACCACATCCCACATTTAAGGAATTCAGAGTTAATCACTTAAATATTAATAAAGAGGAAACTGAGGTGACACAAGAGCCACGTTTATCCAATTCCCTTTTCTTTTTACAGCAAATATTGGAGGTGGGTTTACAGTTGGTCCAAGTAAAGCCCTAGCTTCTTGGAAAAAAAAAGGTCATGAGAGAACCAGATTAATTACATTACACTTTGCAATTGAACAGTTGCCCAGTTCTAATCTGTTTTGATGGTAGATGCAGAAAGAAGTAATACCTCCTTATTCATCCAGCTCCTGCCCACGTGCACTCAGGGTGCAATCTGTGCTCAGGAATTGCTTGCAGATTCCAGCATGGCTTGGTTTTCATGGAGGAGTCTGGTCCCCTGGGCACTGTAAGCTTGGCAAAGCAATTCTGGATGCAAAAAAAAAAAATTTATTAAATCCTGTTTTCCCTGGTGAGTTGTCAACAAGCCTTTTTTACAGATTTTAAATGCATTGGAAATGTGTAAACTAACAAGCAGAGCTGCTTTAATATTAATTACCTCATGGCACTGCAGTTGAAGGAGTGAGAGATAAAAGACAAGACCTGTCCACCAAGGTCTGTCCTGAATGTAGCTACAAATGTGCAAACCTGAGTAAACTGGCAAAGACAACATGTTTCTCTGCTGTGGGACAATGAAAGGCAGTGCTTTTTAAAAGTCCTGCTTTTTAAAGGTACTGCTTTTTTTAAAGATCCTCATGATTTCCTCCAAATAGAGGCCCATAATCAGCCAGTCCTGGCACAGCCTTAGAGAGAAGCAAAAAACAGCAGCCCTATGATGCCAATTTTAGAGTCACTCTTTAAAATTGAAGTGTACTTAAAGTTACTGTGCCCTCCAACCCTGAAAAAAACCCCAAACCAACACCAGTAACATCATGTCAGACACCCTACTGAAAGAAATGCATTCATGTTTCCAATTGAAACAAAATAAACATCTCAGAAACAGCAAAGAAACCAACTAAACACACCAGTTCTTCCTCCTGAAGGAAGAAGACAAATACAGTCACTTTGGGTTCCACTGAACAGAAGGAATGAAAAATGCAGACCCAGGTGGCCTGTTCCTGCATGGAAAGCACACAGAGGTCTGACATACAGTGGAATACACTGGATTCTCACCTCCATGTCACCCTGCCTTTAGAAGGTCTTTCCAAGGAGAAGGGTGACTCCAGGATTTTTGCCACATGATGGGGAGCTATTTCAATTCCATCTGAAGCTACCAGCTCTTTGATAGTATCAAAATGACCCTGGTAGCCTTGCACTGTGAGGCAGACAATAGCCCATCTTGCATAACTCATCACCTCCTCAGGGAACCACTGGCTCTTGTGCAGCAGGGGATAGTTGGAAGAAGTGACAAAGACACTTTGCACACTGTGAAACTCAGTTTTCAGTAAGAAGCAGCTGGAACATCTCCAACATGCTCAATTTGCATGGTGCAGTGAAGCTGTGCTGAGCAGATGTCGTGAGCAGCACAGAGAGCAGCAGAGTGAGATGTGGATGAGAACATTGTGGTCCCAGAGTTTTGTCAGCTTCCCTCCAAGCCAACAGGCATGAACCTGGTCAGAAAACCAAGAAACACTGTGTAACAATGACCTTGTCAACCTGGTGCAGGACCAGACATCCACTGAACACAAACTTCAGCAGAGTCATCTCTTGCTTGCAACTGAAGCCTGGATGTTAACACCTGGGAGAGAACCATATGAAACCATCACCATTTAACCACTTCAGCTCGGTTTTTACAAAGCAGTGTAAAACTACTTGGATATATTGCAAGATTACTAACAAGGTTCATTAGAGAATATGACCTTTAAGAATTAAGGCAATTAGTAAAACCAAACTTGCAAAAATAAGCTAAACAGGACTTCGTAGCTCACAAGAGGCCACTCCCTACCTCAATTTTTACCCTAAGTGGGTTACACTTAGGTCACTGCACCTTAAACCGTTTCCTGCAGCCCTTGGCTTGGTACTGAGAGGCCACTGACACCCCGACTCCTCTTTCTGAAGGGGCTGGGTGATACACACCACCACGATAGCATCGCTGAGGTGAAGCGGCCTCGCTGGGGACCGTGTCCAGCCTCAGCCCCTGGCCGTGGCCTCACCCCGAGCCTCGCTGCGCTGAGGGAGGCTGAGGGAGGCAGAGAGAGGCCGAAGGCGGCGGGAGACGGCGATGGGAAGATGGCGCCCAGGCCGCCCCTCGCCTCCCGCCATGGCGCACGGGCTGCCCGACTCCCTTCCCGCCCTGCCCCGCCGGGTCTCCGCTCCCCCTCCGGGTCTCCGCTCCCCCTCCCGCCCTGCCCCGCCGGGTCACCGCTCCCCCTCCCGCCCTCCGTTCCCGTGAAGCCGCGGGAGGGGCGGGACGCGCCCATTCCCGCGATGCCCCGCGCATCCCCGGTAACCGCGCCGTTGCTAGGGGCGGCCCGGCCGCCATGGCGGAGGAGCTGGCGCTCGGGGTTATTTTCATCCTCCATCTTCTAATCCTGCCGCCGTTCCGGGCGGCAGAGCCGAACGCGGAGCCCGCGGCGCCACCGGAGACCCGCGCTGCCTCCCGGCCGCGGACGCGCAGCGGGCCGGCCCCGGTCACGGACGGTGGGTGTCCCGTGGGGCGGGGCTTGCGGAGCCCCCGGCGGCTCTTCCCGGGCACAAAGAAGCCCCGACTCGAGGCATTTTCCCAGCCTTCTGCCGCCCCTGCGCCCTCGGTCCCTCTCCGGCTGCCCAGGGCTGGGCTAAGCGAGCGCGGCAGCTGCTCCGCTTCCCCTGGGCTTCCCCGGGCTTCGCTCCAGCCGCGCCTCGGAGCCTCCTCGGCAAGGCGGGCTCAACAAACCCTTCCGAGCCTTCGGGTGCTGGAGCAGGCACTGAGGGCTCTCCTGCCCTCCCAGCACCCCGCTCTGAGCCCACAGGGCAGGCCCTGGCCCCGCACGGGCACCTCGACTCCCCTGGTTGTACTTGGACCTCTCCACTTACCCGCTGGCTGCACACAGAGTTTGCTCAGCACAAGCTCTGTGGATAACTATCAGTGCTATGGCAATGCAGACCACAAAGTTTGGTTACTGTGCTCTCAAAGTTTCTCATTCCATTCTCACTGGCAGGTGTATTTTTATTGAACTTGTGGTTTCCCAGCATTGTTGCCACCAGTTCAGCTTGCCTGGATTATTTACCAAATAAATCATGTCCCAGTGTGCCAGAGTGAAAAGAGACTTAAACCCCTGATTCTCAGAGACATAAGCTTGCAGGCTAACCATCCGTGTTTAAACGTCTCTTGTTTACAAGGTGAGCTAAGGATCCCAGTGCTAAACTCAGCTGACAGAACAGCCAGAACTCCAGAGATTCCAGGAAATACCTGGATACTGTTCAGATGGTCAGAGAGCATCCAGGAGGCTGTAGAGAAACAGGCAAGAGTCACAGTGAAATAAAAGAAGCAGTAGATGTGTAAATTGGTGTTCTTTGAATATGCTGCCTGCAGAGTTGGTTTTTCTTGTCTGCATTGTGTTATCCTTAAGCTTGGGTTTATTACAGAACAGCACCTCTCCTAAGCAGTTCAGCAGGGCAATGTTCCTTCCATTTCTAAACTTGAAAACATAAAATGTTTTAAGAAGTTGCAAAATGTGTTTTATCCAGTCAGTTGACAGCATTGGTAGCAATTACCTCCTGTATTATTACAATAGTTCACACTATCTAAAGACAGAAAGAGCAAAAACAATTTCAAAGCTGTCAGCTATGGCTACATTGGCACATCAGAAAAATACATTACTGGACCCTGGGACTTGCTCAATACTTGTAAACATCTCACTGCTCTATCAGAATGTTGTTTGTTGTTTGTTTTCCCCCCAGTTAACTGAAACAAGTCAATGAATATATCTGGTTTGTATCCTTATTTTTTTTTCCTCTGCAGAGCTGAGAATATTTTCACACCTTCAAAATTCCTATTTCTAATTTCTCAGGGAGCACAGCAGCAGATTTTAGTGCTCCTTTAGTGTTGTCATTGTGTTCCAAATAGATTTGCTAAGCAGCAGAAAAGATGGCTTTAAAAAAAAAAAAGACAAAAAAAGCACATGAATTTGGATGGAGACTTTTGACCATTGTCAGAAATAAGGCAAGGTGAAAAGTGGAAGTGTTAGAGAACATGCTGTCATCTGGAACGTTCTCATTCTAATTTAAATCTCTCTGCCAGTTGCCAAGCTGTGTGTTTGTGACCTGTTGGTGGCACAGTGTGATGTGAATTGCTGCTGTGACCCTGATTGCAGCTCAGAGGAGTTCAGCCTCTTCACTACCTGTTCAGTTCCTATTGTCACGTAAGTGGAGAAATAGTTTATGCAAAATGCAAATATATTTAATGCAAAATATTTTCTGTGCTGGGAGCATTTGTAAGAGCTTTATTTTCTCCTTGTAGCAGTTCCTAACCCTCCTGACTGTCTCATTCCTGCTTGTAAAGGTTTGGTCCCAACCAGGTAGAACAGCAGATTGGCCTCCCACCCATTTCTCACTTTCCCTCCCTCTTTTCCAAACTCACACCCCTTCCCTTAATCCTCTTTCATTGTCTTTGGGTGCTGAGGTGGTGATGCCTTTTGGTAGGGGAAAAATAACACGTTTGGGCTTTCATCAATGTCATGCAGCACCTGGAGGCTACAAAAGCTGATGCCATGGGACTGTTTAGCCACCTCCATAGACTCATTAGCAATTTATCACTAACCTCTTCCATTACAGTTTGTGGTATCAGCTGGGCACTTGATCAGTTCAGGGCTTGAGCACTGTTCTGATCCTAGTTTTACAAGCCAGTGTCCTAACCTGCTGCCTCACTGCCCAGCTATCACTTTACAACACTGAAATGCAATTTCATACTAATAAAGTAGCACTGACAGTGTCTCTCTGCCATTTACAGTTTATCTGAAAACACCTTCACCCAGTTTCATCTTCTCAAGCAGGAGTTAAGAAAGCTCACCTCAAAATCATAATGTCAAATAATCTCTTGGTGACTTCTCAGAACAGCTTCTCAACCCACCTCCTGCATAAATTATGCCAATCTGAACTCCAGGGTTTATTCTCAGTGCTTTGAAATTGGAATTAGCAGCCACCCCAGACTGTGGTTTCTCATTGTTCCTGCACACAATGACTACTGCTACTCATTTATAGATATTTATATCTATCAGAAGGGTCTAATCAGTGCCTTCCTGAGTGACACTTTAATTGTCTCAGGTGACTGTTCTGTCTTTACCAACTAGAAATGCATAAAATGAAGTGTGTTTCTCCTTCCAATTTCTTCTGTGTAAAATGTTCATTTTGCATGAAAATCCATGGGATTTTCAACGACTGCAAGTGTTGCAGATCTCTTTATTTACACCTAGATTTGTATACATTTGCATAATCATGTTAGTTACTGAAAGGGTTTGACTGAGCACAAGTGGGGGCTCTGAAACAGCAGGAAAAGGGTGTTTGAATTATGAGGAGATCCTACTAAAATGATTCACCTCATGGAAACATTGAACTCTGAGCTTTAAAAGTCATTTCAGCTCTTCAGTGTCTGCCCTTGATTGTTGAGTTCCAGCTTCACAGGGATCATCACCCTGTATTTCTAGCATGTAGGACACCCCAGTATGAACTGGGACATTTGCTGTGCAGCCTCCTGCAGTTCTGGGCTGTTGGTGATGAACCCACAGCACATCTACAAATACTTCCCCTAGACTGGGTGGGTTATATTATATAAAATATTCTATATATATGCAAAATAATATATAAGATATACAAGATATAATATTATA
>JAOEGS010018631.1:0-17985 GCA_025447755.1 Corythornis vintsioides | reverse complement strand
TAATCAAGGTTTATTCATGAAAGCTCTAGAAAGCATTCAAAAGTTACATGTGTCCTCTCCACATACCTGGACATACAGAGTTACAGCCACTGGGAGGAAATCTGGACCTGAGAAGTTAATGGCACATAAACAGCACACCAAATGTGTTTAGAAAGCCTAATGGCTATTTGAAGAATTTTTTGTAGTGTTTTTTATATCTGCATTTTCAAGTAGCTTGTAGAACAAAGCTGCTATATTATCACAATGATTGTTTATCACTAAGTAGCTTTCCCCTTCCTTCTATAAATGTCCAAGGTCTTGAAATATTTTTTACAGTCAACAGAAACCAAGAGGCAGCACAGTTCATCAAGGTGAAATTAGTTAAAACAGTGGAAAAGTTAAAAATAGAACCTGGATATTCTCACTTCTGATTTTGAGTCTAGCAACTTCCAAGCTGCTTCTAATGCAACTAAAAAGAAGGGATACAGAGAGTTTAATAAGCCTTGCTTAGCACAAAATCAAGATTTTTACCATTAAACAGATGTTTGTTTTTTCAAATAATCTAGTTCTAAACAAGTTAATGAAATAATTTAGTTCTGAGAAAGCTGCCATCTCTCCAAATGCACCTGCTTTCTGTGAGGCAGTAGGTGTATTGCCAACACATGCACTACCAGCTGACATAATGAACAGACCTCTTCAGAACGAATGTTGCTCAGATCCCTGAAAAGCTATGTCACCATACTCTGTAACACTAAGAGACTGATGTGCATCAATTCTGAGGTTAGCACAGAATGATGGGTGTTGGAAGGGATTCCTGGAGATCATCGAGTCCAACCCCCCTGCCCGAGCAGGGTCACCCAGGGCAGGTCACACAGGAACAGATCCAGGCAGGTCTGGAAAGTCTCCAGGAGACTCCACAGCCTCTCTGGGCAGCCTGGGCCAGGCTCTGGCACCCTCACAGTGAAGTTTTTCCTCATGTTGAGGTGGAACTTCCCATGTTTCACCTGCTACCACTGCCCCTCATCCTCACAGGGCACCACTGACAAGAGCCTGGCCCCTTCTACTTGACACCCACCCTGCAGATATCTGTAAACATTGATCAGATCCCCCCTCGGGCTTCTCTTTTCCAGGCTAAACAGCCCCAGGGCTCTCAGCCTTTCCTCAGCAGGGATGTTCAGTCCCTTTGTAGCCTCTGTTGGACTATCTCTAATTTTTCCCTGTCCCTCCTGAACTGGGGAGCCCAGAACTGGACACAATACTCCAAATATGGTTCTAAAACAATAATTTATTTTTTTTTTTCAGAGTAGATCCAAGGAATCCTGAAATATCACAAAAAGCAATTACAATTAACATCTGTAATAAAAAAAATTAAACATAGGTTTTGATATATGTAACAGTGATGGAAGATCTAATCAGAATAATCCAAGTAATGGTATTTATGTGGAATCCTAAACAATTCCTACAGCAAAGAATTGTAGTAGCCTTTCATGGCCCATATAATCTATCTCTTTGTGGTATATACATGTACCTGTAATCTCTATTACATTTCATAAACTTTTAATTTGAAATTCTGCAGATTTTGATCTTGCTTAGACTTTCTTCTAAAGCAAACTCTGTGGTATTTCTTGTATAATCTTTTATTATCTAAACACCATTTTACATAAGAACTTTGATAATTAATTGAATGGAGAATAGCAAAATAATTAACTGGATTAAAAGTAAGTTCTAAAATAGTCTGAATATGCTGGAAATCAGGCTATGTTATTTAAGATGGGCTTTCCACTTGGTAAAACAAATTCAAATCAAATATTTTTTTTTCACCCTGTATTCTGATAGAAGATATTTCTGATATTTCAGATATAGAATTATTGTCATTATTTGTTATATGCAGACTCTTGGAGAGATTTTGTGCTTGCAGCAAGTAGAATCTACACTCTCTACTGTATTTGCATTTTCTTTAATTAAGTTAATTTAGCTATATCTGTATCTTATCTCCTGACATTATTTTCTCCAGAAAAAATAAAACAGATAGTTTCTTAATATGAGGAACTAAAGAGTATATTTTCCTTTAACAAGAACAGAAAAAAAAATTATGGTTATCTATTCCTTGAAAAATCCACAATGAAATGAAATGAAATGAAATAAGATGAAATGAAATTAGATCAGATGAGATGAAATGAGATCAGATCAGATCAGATGAGATGAGATGAGACGAGATGAGATGAGAGGAGATGAGAGGGTACTGTCAGTCTAAACTTGAAAAACAGACCCACACCACAACATCTAAACCCTGGGTGGTATCAGGAGACAATGCAGCTCTCCATTCTCATGAAGTAAAACGTTGCAGATTCCTATCCTTTATCTATACAAAGAACTTCACTTTTTTGGCTGTCCTAGACTGCTTATTGGCAAACTTTTTTGGTTTCTAGACAGTCCATGTTAATTCTGGAGCTTTGGCTGCTTACATAGAAAATACTGCCAGGCTAAACTGGCAGATGAATCCAACTGAGTAGTTCAGTACTTCTTCCACCTTGTAACCTGGAATGAGGAGGAAATATATTCCTCTGAAGCATTACTCTACAGTTCTATATGCAGAAGACAATTGCCCTGTTTTACAGAGACCATAACATCATTTTGTTTCAATATCTTCAACTAGAATCTTCCCAAATACCACTGGAAGTGTTTCACTGTGTTAGTGATTTACCATTGGTGGGCACAGGGGGAAGGATTCTTTCTGCCACAGCTTTGCCTTGTAATGGCACTTGGAGCCTGGCAGTACTCACTTGAATGAGACACACCACTGGTGTTTGAAGTAGTGTTCCTCCTGATGAAACCAAGGTTGAATCCAGGCCCTATGGTTGGGCAGTGTGGAAATAGGGTCCTCCCATAGCTGGTGTTGTAGGCTTGCCTGGTGTGCTGGCAACTGGCTTAAGCTTCACTGCTGGCAGCAGCACACTGTGGACATCCTAGTCCTATAACTAGAATGGTGTGCAGCAAACTAAACTCCTCTCCTTGTGCCACACAGTTTGGTAGTGTAGATGAAACAATGTGCAACAGGGCCAAGTGCAGGGTGCTGCACCTGGGCTGAGGAAACCAGCATTACCAATATAGGATGGCAGAGGACATTTACCTTTGGAAAAAGACTTGGGGGTACTAGTAAATGAAAAGCTGGACATGAGCCACCAATGTGCAATGGCATCCCAGAAGGCAAATCAAATCCTGAGGTGCATCAAAAGAAGGCTTATGGCTTTAAGCTAAAAAGGGTAGATTTAGGTTATATATTGGGAAAAAGTTCTTTAATATGCATGTGATAGTTCACTGGAATGGGTTGCCCAAAAAGGTGGTGGAGGTCCCACCCCTGGAGACATTTAAGGCCAGGCTTGACAAGGCTCTGAGCAGCCTGACCTAGTTAGAGATGTCCCTGCTGATTGCAGGGGGGTTGGACTCGCTGACCTTTAGAGGTCCCTTCCAACCCAGTACATTCTATGATGCCATGATTCACCTATCCTGTACAAGTTACCCTCCTGGAAGTTAGTGAGATTTCAAGTACAGGATTATGAGTTAAGAACATGAACTATGTTAATATCTCCATATTTTTTCTCTCTGAAAAAAAAAAACCCACACCACAAAGATCCACTTATTTTGAATTGTATTTTTGTAATCAATTAACTCCCCAGTTTTGAGATCCAAACAACACAGCAGTAATGTATGGTGCACTTTAGAATAAATACAGTATAGCAATTACAGTTAATTGCATATGAGATTCTCTATGAGACCTGAGATGAAACAAAGGTGACAAGCAATTTACCAGACTGCACTTTCAGTGCCAAAATCAATTAGGACATTCCAAATCCTGTAAACATTAATAGTAATTAGTAAGCTATGTGTCACTGGGGGTCTTTGACTGATGTCCAGCATGTATTGTCTTCTTGTGTTTAGCTACAGGGAAGACTTACTAATAAATCTTTTAAGAGACTGTCTACAGCATACATTTGTAGAGGGAGAATAAATATCCCCATGTATATCTATTGCTGCTGCTGCTGCTGCCAGCAGCTCCAGTGGGGTTAGGCCAGCCTCTGGGTGTCATTGATAGCATAAATATAGAATAATAATGAGTTAGCAGGCAACACTAACTAAAACAGAACGAGGCTAAATATGAAGCTGTGTTCATAGCACCAAGCTTATTATTCACTTTGGCTCAGTATTAGATGATGTCAGTACCAGGGGATTACAAATCCCTTTGGGGGTTATTCTGCAGTGAAATGCCACCAGTTGCACAGAATCTTACTTCTTCTGAGACATAATTTCAAATTTATTAGGTTCACTCAAGCAATAAATAAGAACAAGTGGATAAACAGCCTTACTAGAGAGAGAAATTATAATCATGGTACATGGCAGGGTTTTTTTTAGCACTAGTTCAGTTACTATCAGTGATATATCCTCTGGGTTACACACCAGTCTCTCCAGGTAGATGTAGATAAACAAATGGCCTGTAGAGACAGGACCAGCAACTTGGCAACTGATAGCTGCTCTTCCTCAGGCCTGTTCCAAGGGGAAGAACTGCTCTCCTTAACTGCCTCTCAGAATACAAAGAGAATGTAGAGAAGGAAGTAATACCACACAAGTGGGATGCTTAAGAAAACAGTATGGAAACACTGCCACAGCTTTCTTATCTTCTCTCCCCTCCAACAACTGCTCTGCTGGTTTGTTCTCTGATCTGGGGAACTCCTTGGTTGTAACTTCAAGAATTCTGCTTCTTCTAAGGGAAAAACAAACATACATAACAGAGTAAACTGATGGTAAATTTCCAGGACATTGTTTTTCCATCTGGTCTCCAAGTATTTTTAATTCTCGCCCTGGGGAAAAAAAAATAAAAAGCAACTAAAAATAGTAATAGGGGTTTCTTCTCAGCACCCCAGAGACAGCTACAACCCACCTTCCTTGCAAACGGGAATGCACTAATGGGATTTGCTCATTTTTCAGTTAATCATTTCAGCTAATTCAGCTGAATGATTTTAGCATAACTTCTTTTGAGCACTTGGTAGGTTTTTTATCATCCAACATCTCTAGATAATTAAAGCACCCACCAGTTTCTGCTGCTTACCCTACTCCTACATGCCCCCTGCCACTGTCCCCCACCCCCAAATATAAAGAAAATGAGATTTTTTAAAAAATGCAAAATCACACTTCCAATAGTTTGACTATATTATTAAAAAATACACCTAAAACTGTATCCCATGATCATTATTTTAAATCTTATCTCTAAAATTGGGTGCTTGTATACAACCTTCTCCCAGGAAGTGTCTGATACTATTATTTTTAAATTTAACACTGTTCCCACCACTGGGTGACATGTAACAATGTATAGTTGCCTCACCAAGTTACTAAATATTATCTTTCACGCTAAATTTCTACCTTGGATTTTAAACAATACATGAAAGGCTTGTATCTCAAACTGCCACTCAGGTTCAGTGAGGTACAAGTAGTTTCACTCATGTATGTCTCTTTGAAAATTCTACTCACAGAGGTACTGAAAGTAGCACTACAGAAATCATGAGGTCAGATTTAGCAGCTTTTAAAATCTCACTGACAGCAGGGTAAGTTTTGCCCAAAAATTACAGGAACTCAGACAAATGTAGGAAAAAGGATTTTTTTTATTATTATTTTTTTAGTTACTAAAATGGGAATGTGAAGAAAAATAAAACATTTTACCTTTAAGATAAGATTACATTCACTTAAGAAAAAAACATGCAAAAAAGGAAGGAGGAAATGGAGAAGGGAAAAGGACCATTCACTTAAAAGAGCTGCATGTTCCAAACTTGCAGATCAGTGAAAGTCAGGCTTTTTGCAGGTTGCTGAGGACAGTTACCTCACTGCTAAACAATATAGCTAGAGGACTTTCATGTAGGGGGTGGGTGGATGGTTTTATAAGCTCATGAATAAATTCCATAGCAAAACATTCAGATTAAACCCAGCACAGAAACAGGTTTTGAAATCCTCCTTATGCTTTTATTTATTCCTATTTGAATGTGTATTCCATCAAATCTCTGCCTCTCAGTTATGGCTTTCTTGCTGATAAGAGGCACATTTCTATTTGCTAACCTCCACAGGAGGAAAATATATTCTGTTCATTATTTATAAGAGTAAAGTGCTGAGAGGCCCCTAGAAAGCAGAGGCTGTTGTTGCCTGCTCCCCGTGAAAACAGAGCACACCAGATTCAGGAGTCGCCTTTCCCAGGCGTGTCCTTGGGCCGGCTGTTTCCTCCTGCCTGCTTTTTAGGCAGTTTTCTGCTCGGTGCTTTACTGACATCACACTAGAGACATGTCCTGCTTTCTCTGCTGATTACAGACAGGGGATTAGCTGGAATTTTAATGGCATATCAGTACTGAAAAAGCAACTGAAAAGGCAAGGGAAAAACAGCAGTGAGAGACTTCTGCAAGATCACACCCAAGTGACTGGCACAGTTAAGAGCCTTAGTCTTCACAGTCCCCCATTCCAGTCAGCTAACCATACTACTGCCTCCAAAAACACCTCTGAATGAAGCAAGTTTGTATTAACACCTTGCAGAGTAATATTTGATTTGCAGGATTTACAGCCAGACCTCTCCCATGCTGTTTTGTATGTTCTCTTTAGATGGAGCTAAGTCCTCCTGTCACCTGGAACCAAGCATGTCAGCATCATTCCTTTCATCAAACTGTTGACTCAGGAAATGTTCTGAAAAAAACTTGGTTTTTTACCATAGGCAAGTAGATAAAAGAATGAGCAATATTTGGGGGTTTAAACTCAATGATATTAATATTTGTCAGAATTACTTAAGGACTTTGTATGCATTTACTGTCATTTACATGCTTGAAACATCGTAAAAGGGGTCCTGCCTTATTAGTCAAGAGCAACTTATGCAACATTTCTGTATCTGGCTTTTTTCTGATCCTGTCCTAAGAGAAATATTGTTATTTATGAGCAACATTTCCAGATTAATAACCCTGGCACATGCTATACTATTGAAATGCATTCAAGATCTGATGTGAATATACACTTTGAGGTGATGTGTCTTTTAACATCAAAGATGTTATGATCGAAATAAAACCCCCAGAATGGCTGCCAACCATGCTTCAAACTGCTGGGACTGCTGCACAAAAGTGAGAAGTGCTCCTCTTTTACAGCTTTGGGGTTTTTCTACCACTGGAGTCCAAGGTCTTGTGTATTTCCCAGATGCAGCCAGCTGTTCTTGCTGTTACGCATTCCACTACACTCCTTTCCTGACTGCTTTATCATATTTACTTTGCTCATACATCTTTCAGATGGAATTTTAAGGCACTAATTTTACAGCCTTCTGATTTGTTTTCCTTACGGAGAAAATATAAAGGGATTTTTACACAGTAAGCATACGGGGTCTTGATGCAGCAGTGATGATTCCAGAAAGAAAAATAGCAGAGGATGGAGGGACTGGAAGAGTCTTTTCTTCTCCATCTCCTATAGAGCATACATCATCCTAGATACTGTTAACAGGGCTGGGGTGAAGGACAGGAGAATGCAGAGAGAAAAGTGAAGGGAAGAGAGAGGGCTGAACTCCTCTCTGTATTGTACAATTTACCCTTGGCAAAAACATCTCACAAAGTCAGGAAGAGCATCGGGTACGGAAGACAATTAGTGATGCTGCTCAAGAGAAAAGGGCCTCGTGAAATAAAAGGCAGTACTTATTTGGGGTTTTGAATTCCCTAATTCCTTCCCCTCCTCCCTGGCTCTCCTGATTTTGAATGAAACATTAATACTGCTTCAGATGCTTCTTCCCTCCAAGGCCAATCAGCTGCTCGGCAGGGCGTGAAGCAGTTGTTCCTTTCAACAGCTAGTGAGGGAGGGGAAGGCCAGAGCTAATTCTGAGGCTTTTCCAGCACTGCTGAAGCTCACATTTGCCTTGGCACACCAAGGGATGACCTGAAGAAATTCTTTCCAGTTTGGTATAAAGAAAAGTGTGCTGTGTTAGTTCTGTACAAGCAAGGCTAACTTGTCAGAAGAAATAATTTTTCATGATGTGACCATACAGGTTTTTTTTAGATTTTTAGGATTGGAATAGACACCTTGTCCTGCTTAGTACCATGGAAACAACTACCACTGGAAATCTTCCTCATAAAGAGAGGTACAGAAAAAAAATGGAGGTAAACCAGACAAACCACTGAAAATGTTAAATCCCAAGACTTCCATTTTAACAAAATTTCCGTTCCTTCTCTTGGTGCACAGAACCTTTTGGATGAGAAATTAATCCCGACATTTATTGTTCCTGAATGTGAAAAACTGATTCCTCCCAATTTGAGAAGGAAAGAGCTGAGGTGGCTGAAGGTGTTGCTGGTTCTGTTGATATTAAGGTGTGCTCTGGTTTTCAGTTCCCAAGAAAGACAGAAAATAAGGAAGAAAAATACATCAAAGGAAGAAAGAGCATGTTTTTTTCACAGTGCTGGGTCTCGCTGGTAACAGTACACCACAGAAGGACAGATACAGTAATTGCTATCACATCACTCTGGCAAACCTTATACCTGTGCACTGCTATTTTGGGCACTGCTTTTAGCTGTTTTATCATCACTGGCTCATAGCAGGAGTATGAAAGAGATCACCTCGACTGGTCCAATCATTCTTTATAACATAACGACAACAGGACAAGAGACAGGTACAGAATGAATAAGGTAGGAGGAACAAGACATTAACTCGAGAGTGAGAGAAGGTGTAAAAATGCTACACCTTCTTCAGCTAACAGAGGCTGTCAGGAGCAGTAATGCTGCTGTACAGGAACAAGGTAAGGTGACAGATTTTCCTTATTAGATGAAGCCAGGATGGCCAAGCTTTCTTTTTCCTGCTGTCAGTGTCAGATCATGCTTTCTCAGGAAGGCTTTCCAAACTGTGAACCCTCATCCCCATCTGATGGGGACCCCAGGACAGCCAAAGCATCTGGGCAGATCTGCATTTATCTCTTTCTACAATGAACTCCCCAAAGAAGCTCAACAGGCTTTTAAATTTAGGGGAAAAGAGAAAAGAAAAAAAAAAGGGCAGATTTTAATGTAATATAAAACAGAAATATAACTTCTTACAACAGAGGTATAACAGCGTATGTCCACAACTTTTCCTGACTGCTATGTCCCTGTAGGCAGGTCCTCAAGATCTTCAATCTTGGTCAACTCCAATTTTCAATTGACAGCAAATCTGCCTGGTGCTCTTCTCTGTCTCCTGAGCAGCATGAGTGACAGGCATTGTGCTTCTGCCTGCATGCTCCAGGAGGTTTTACTCTTCCTTCTCTGGGAAACAGCTATAAATTTAGAAGAAACAAATCTAATGGAAAAATATAGGTCATACCCTCACTTTTTGTTTACCATCTAAGCCTAATTTCTCGTTTTTGTGGGTTTTTGTTGTTTTTTTTAACTTTTTAACCACCATAGTCATTAAAAAAAATAAAATGTTAGATTTGTGTTACTGTGGATGACTTAGTGACATAGACAGAAATAGAAGCCTTTCCTGATGGCGTGACCCACTGCAGAAGAGAGGACAATCATAGAACTAAACAAAAGTGGAGCTACTACTTTAGATTTGTGTCCTGCATTACCCCAAGCAAACTGGTTAAGCTTAAAAAAATAGCACTGATAAAGAGAATTTTCTGTTCAGAGCTTTCTGTACTTTTGAAGCAATACCTCTGTTTTCTTTTGTATTTGGTCACTAATAGACCAAAAAGCTCTTTTCTACAGGTAAGAACTGTAATGCCACTGCCACAGAACCTCCATCAGCCCTACTACAGGGAACAAAACAGAACAGGAGTCAACTGAGCACCTGCTTTATTTCCCTGTAGCCCTGTAGACTGAGGAAAACACTCCCTTCCTTTCTGCTGTGCAGAGACCTTAGCATAATGAATATTTGAGATCGTCCTATTTATGGTTGGCTTACCCCCAAGAAAGACAGAATAACTAGACATCAATTTTATCCATTACACTTCTCCAGGGGGAGTGGGGGGGAATTAAGGAAACTTCTCTTTTAAATGGGTAAGACATCTGCTACAAATGGAAACAGAAGATATAAGACTGTGGATCTCACTCATCATTTTCTAATTAGCATTGTGCATTCTTTTCTATATATTACAGTAGGATAATTCTTACTGAATTACATGTAATTATTTATATAATTTGATAGAGGTAAGAAATACTTTTTGTAATATCTAACTATGTATTAGTAAAACTCCAGAGGCATGAAAACCTCTTACAAATTACAAAATAAGTAGAAAGTTTTAAAAGAGAATATAGCTGTGGCCAGATACCCAATGACATCATCTGTGTATAAGATGGGTCAAACATTATATATTCATTGATTAAACAATTACTGAAATTACACTTAAAAGTGAGGAGAAAACAAACCATACTGTACAGAATTAAAATGGGGATGAATTAAAAATATGGACAGCAAATAAAATGTGATGCTGCTTGAGAAATGGAAGGGGAATACTCAGCTGAAAAAACATCTGAAACAGAAGTAATTACACACACAACCTGGAGAACAAGTGGAGAAACCAGACATAAAATGAGCATGGCAACAAAGACTGGTTTACAAGGAAGTTTAAAATATAAATATTTAGTGTTTTGTATACACAAAAGAAAGGCCTATCTCACGAAGAAAGGAAATATTGGGGAATCTTAGACACAACAAGCTTCCTGATGGAAATGTATCAAACTGAGGAAATCAGTGAGGCTTTCTTTTGGTGTGCATGTAGAACTAAACTGGATAAACCAAGTGAGAAAGTATACTGGAAGGAGTGGTCTTCTTTCAAATCCTAGAAAGTTTTAACTCCAAAATCATTAGTCCCAGTCTTTTTCTGTCGTTAGTATAGTAGATTTACATCAATAATATAACAACTTCTTCTGACAGATTATGTATTCTTCGATTCTTCCAACATTGGTAGACACACACCAACTGTAAATTGGCTTAAAATATACAGATGCATGTGCCAGTTTCTACTGTATCCATGCATTTTTGAATTGCAACTAACCACAGGAAGGATACACAATAAAATCCTGCAGTGTATGTGTCTGCCAAAGGAAGTCAAACTGATTTTACTTGGTTAATCAATGACTAAAAAAAAGTAATTAAAAATAATGCAGCTGAACATATTGAGCAACTTAAAATGCACAAGATTCACTGTGATCACAATAGCTAATGTAACAAATGTGCAAATGACCAGATGCTATACATAACATTTTATTTATGTGACAGATTTTTTTCTCTGCTCTTCAAATAAATGGATCAAGTGCTCGCTACTTAATGGTACTACAGAATATGCAAAAAAAAATACTGTAAAATGATGAACTTCCATCTGTAATTAATTATTCTAAATTCTTCTGCCTTGAACTAAAATTTTGTTAGAAAAATGAAAGGGACACATAACTTTAGACCAAAATAATCTCTCTTTATCTTTTTGGTCTAAATAAAGCTATAAAAGAGCTTAAATTAATGACAAAATATAGTGAAAGACGCACAATACAATGTTCTTAAGTACAGCTTTGCACTAAGCCAACAATCACCAGGATTTTTAGTGGAGGAAGAACTACAGCCTAGAAATGTTTTAAATATAAATGTATCAATTGAGATTTATGTTCAACCTCTACTTGTTACATACCAAAGATGCTGTAGCACTGTGCAGCATCAAATCTGAATTTGACAGATCTGCTGTTACGGCAGCAAGAAGTTTGGACTTTACATTTTTAGGCCTCTGAATTGCCACTCTGATTAAACTCTCACCAATTAATTTGGAAAGGAAATTTCTAGAAAGATATATGGGGAAAGTGTGGCAAATGGTTTGTACTTGGGTCACAAAGTGTATGGATCACATAAAATTTGTAACATTGGGAATTCTAGCAGTACTGGAAAAGGGTGTTATTGTAACACGGGTTCATGGGTTTCGAGGAATTCATGACCCAGAAATCCATTACAGACACACCTCTACTTGAGTGATCAGAGCTTTGTGTCTCCACATGGAAACTGCTGCCTGCAGAAAGCTCACAGAAATTTCATAGGAAACTATAATTAGCAAATTATTTCTCCCTCCTATCTAGGAACAATGTGCAAATCCCATTTGAAATAAGAGTTATGACAAATGCAGTGATAAAGTGAAAGTGGTAAATACAGTCATACAGACAGGGGCTAAATTTAGCCTCCTGTTTTTCATCAGCACAGCTGGCATTCAGGTGTAAGAGAGACTGTATGCTGTTAGCCATCCTAACTTTGAAAAGGCTGGTGTTTTTGTCTCTACTCTTTAGGTTATAGTCAGTGACACACATTTTTGTTACAGTTCAAAATAACAATTTTCTTTAATGTTCATTGCACGTTGGGAAGAACGTGCGTAACAGTGGGATGTCTCTGGAGATAACTGACTTCTGATTCCGTTGGTATATTATCCTAACTTCTAGCTTTACTTAACAAATCTTACAGTGACCGTCACGTGGCAGGTAGGCTGAGAACAGAGCACGACCACAAGCCACCAAAAGACTTTCTTCCTCTTTTGTATGCTAAACTCTAAACTAACCTAAATCAAAACCACGTAACTCTTCCTTTTGTTTCTTTTTTCCCCTCAAATTGTCCATCTTTTAAATTAAAAGTCCAGTCACATGTACACAAACATATACAACCTTTCTGGCAGGCTTGATTCATGACATATACTGACTTTTTCAATTAAGAAGATGCAAGGTTTATTTATTAGAAAAAAAATCCACAAGGAAAAGCAACTTTTTTTCAATCTTAATTCCTCTTTAATGGTCAATGTCTCCATGAAGATTTTCTGCCTTCATGGAGTTTTTTGTTTGGATGTTGCTTTTTTGTTGTTTGTGGTTCTTTTTTGGGTGGCTTTGTTAGGTTTTTTTTACACATAAAGTGTAATTCTTCTAGTCCAGCATCTTCTATTCCTCATCTACAGTATTTGCTTTATCTGATGTTGTGGCATGTTACTGCATGATCTTGAGTGCTTGTTTTCAAATGCCTTTATGATAAACAGTTTTCACTTGAGTATCACTTGAATATCTCTAAGAGGTCCATATGACTGCATTTGGAATGTATTACATACTTGGTGTGCTCAGACTTAGCAGTTTACCCTCATTAAATCCTTTGATGACATAGAAATACTTTATTTTACAAATAAGGATTGGAACAGAAAAAGATCCAACTTATTAAGCTACCTGCTTAAGGATGCCCATTGGGATTTTCAAGGATACTCTGACATATAACTCTTATTGAACTCATTGGAGATTTTTCACTAAATGCCTAATTTGCACTTTTTGTTTTCTGAAAACCTTTAAAATCTGACTTACCCATGTCACCCTTTAAATCCAATGGACAGAGTATTCAGCCTGGAACTCATTAGCCCTTAAACTTATGCTCTAAGCATCGTGCAGTACTTCCCATAACAGGGCAAATTACATGAAAAAAATATAAAGATGCTGTGTGTGCCACAAGCATTGTCCAGTCCCCTCCCATCCCTCTCCCTCCTTCACTCTGGTCAGACTCACACACCAAATACTCAGACAGTGGGGAGCCATAGAGCCAATTGCATCAGATGTTGTAAAGAAACCAGTGGATCTCAAGGGATGTGGCTGCTCATTGCTGGACTGAGGGGCGCCGGGAGGTTAAGCTTGTAGACAAAACCTGACATCTGGCTCAGCAATCCCTCAGGTCTCTCCCTCCATCAATTAGGTTTTGATTTTTCCAATGTCTACTGCACATGTGCAGCCCCCCCCACCACTCACATAACAGAGACAACATATGCAACCGGCTCAAACTGAGTGTGCTGTCAAATCATCTGTATCCAGTGTGGAGTTGGGTTTAGTAGCCACTTTATTACAAAAAAAAGCTTCTATACGCATGGGAAATGTTTTAACTCCTGTGCAAAAGCTCACATATGTTTTCTCGCTTCGCTTTTCCCAGTGCAAACAAAGTTGTATGCATTTTTTGATAGGTCTTTCTTCTAATGTGCTAATGCACATCTCCTTCACATAGACAGGGTGAAGTTATGACAAGGATAGCTTCATTTTTTGCCCAGTTCTGGAAAGACGATCCTGTTTTTCAGCACAGGCTTTCGTCACACCCCTATGTTTATACCACTCGTGGCTGGAAAGTGAATGGATCTGCTGTCAGGGCTGTGTAATGCCATGTCACCATAGTTAAGTCACTGAAACTCACCGGGTAAATCAAGCTGGGTTTGGTCAATGGACTACCCTTGAATTGTAAGCTATATTACTTCTTTTGGAAGTCGTATCTTCTTACAGCCCGCACCAAAACATCCAAGGACCAGCTAAACAAACCAGTGGGCAGACAGCTTATTGGGACAATATATGCATTTTAATCAAAGAAAAAGAAGACAAGATAAATATACAAATTCCTGACATCACTCCCCTACAGAAGTGGTTTCAAGGCAGGGTTTATGGTAACACGTTGTCTGCTAGACCCTCGGAGACTGGCTGCAGCTGGAAAAAATGAAAATGTTAAAATTGAGGCCAATAAGAAGATGCTGCCTGCAGCGTAATTGCTGCCTGTGGCTGCACATTGGCTGGCGGGGTCAGCGACCGCCGCGCTCTGTAATTGAGCAGGTTTGCAACAGCACCCGCAGGCTGTTGTGTAACAACAGCTTAGGAAAACCAGTGGAAAGAAATACAGATTGGAGTGGGTTATCTTTAGGTAGAGGTGATCATTTTTTTTACTGAGCACTCCATGTTTTAAAAAAGCTCCCAAAGAGATGCCAGGTACTCTTTTTGTCTGAGGCTGATGGGAAAAAGAAGAAGAAAAAAAAAAGCAGGTAGCGTATGAAAGAAATCTGAAAAGCTATTAAAGAACTAGCTGAGGTTGAAGCCTCCATATGCATTTCAAGTAATTCAGTATTCAAAGTGAGCACTGATTTAAATTGACATTTTTGGAATCATCACCTGATACACAAATATGTGATTGATCCCTTGGCAAATGAAAATTACAGAAAATCACAGGTGTCTGTCACAAAAAGTACTGCTTATATGAACAAAGCAATTAAATCTGCCTATATGAACAAAATGCTGAAAACTGACTAATTTTAAAGAATCCTTATCAAACACAGCATAAATCATTTTTGTTTGAATATTTTAATGTGAGTGAAAAGCAAAAATGGCTGCAAATAGCTTTTGATACAAGTAAACTGAATGTCAGAAAATTCCTTATTCATTTATTGTGATAGCAGAACCTGGTTTTGCCCACTTTTTTTTTTTTCTTCATTTTACTTGTTTTGTCCAGGCCTTTTAGCACCTCCAAAGATTTGTCAGTAAGTTGCAATCTTGAGTGTTACTTCAGACTTAGCAAATTACAGAAAAGTATTTAAGAATAGATTGTCATTAGACTGCCCTATACTAAATGAACCATTTTATTTCAGAGAACATTAAAGAAATTAATTCTGTGCTTTGATGATCAGCTGGTCTAACAGAAAGGCTTCCCAGTTCTGCAAACGTTTTACCAACTTCTTTTTTAACTCTCTAATTTTTTGCTCATACCGAGCAAATTCAACTAGATGGTGAATAACTAAATATAACATTCCTACTTCAAACTGCAATTTGCTTTTCCCTTATGGCCAGAGGCATCATCTGTCTTTCAACGTTTGTGTGCAGCTGGAGCTCAGCTTCCTAATTAAAAATCTTCCATAAGTTCAAGTTTTTAAATCATAGCGTTATGCCGAGATAGGAAACCCTAATCCAGACACACACAGACACACACACACAACCACTCAGTGTACACACTCAGTGACACACTGTCTGACCCACAACCCCCACATCTGCTACAGAAAAAAAAAAAAAAAAAAAGTAATCGCCGCTGTGCCATACGGATCTGGAAAGTTAGGTTAAATCGTGTTGCGTTTACACTGAGCTGCGAACCCCACTGTGTCTTTACCCAGAAAGAAACCCAGCGTGATGGGGACGGCCACGGGGGCACAGGAGCAGCCCCCTCGGCTTGTGACACTGCAGCAAGCTACGGAGGAGGCAGCGCCGGGCAGAGAGGCTCCGAGCCGCCCCAGGGCCAGGCTGAGCCGAGGCAGGCGGCGGGACAGGGCGACCAGCCTCGGGCCAGAGCTGCCCGCCCCCCGCACTCCAGAGGGGAGGGCAGCGAGCGAGTGGTCGCGTCTCCGACAAAAAGCCGAGCGCGCTGGCGGGCAGCCGAACCCCGGAGAGCATCCTCCCCCGGCCACATCGGGGCAAATCTCCGGGCCCCGGGCTCCTGAGAGCTCCCGCCCCTCCTTCTTCCCTCCCCGGCCGCTCGCAGCCCGGGATAGTTCCCGCCGTGCCGGCAGGCCTCGCCCCGCGGCCCCCGGCCTCCAAGTGACACTCGGGAGATGTCCGCCCTCCTTCCGTAGCCCGAACACGGGGGGAGACCGCGGCGGCCGTACCTGAGTCGGTGAGGCGGGGCCGGGCTCTGTCCCGCAGGTAGTAGATGAAATCGCGGCAGTTCTCGTTCTCCACCGCCCCGACGGAGCACAGCTCGGCCAGCAGCTGCAGCGCTTTCTGGCAAATCTCGTCCTCCCTGTCGCCGGGCATCGCCCCCGAGCATCCTCGGGAGCGGAGCGGAGCCCTGCGGTCAGGCGCCGCGCCGCTTCCCGCCGCCCGCCTGCAGCCGCCCGCGCCGCCGGGCCGCCGCCCGCATCCTCAGCCAACGGCGCCCGCGGGCCGGGCCGGGCCGCGCCGCACGCTGCCGGCTTCGTCCCGCCGCCTTCTGCTCGCCGCTGCCGGGGGGCCGAGGAGGGGGAGGCGGGGGAGTCCCACCAGTTGAATGCGAGGGCGGGGAGGGCCGGCGACGCGACCGCCCAGCCGCGCTGGCGCAGCTCTCCCCCGCGGCGGGAGCGGGGGGGCAGACGGGGGGACGGGACTGGCCGCCGCGCCCCTCTCCGCCCGACCCTCGCCCGCCGTCTGCCCGCGGCGGGGTCTGCTCGCTCCGCCACCCGAGGCGAGATCCGAGGCGGCTTCTGAATCGGGGCGCGGATGCAAACTTCAGAAGCTGCGTGAGGTCTGGTAAAGGACGGTACTGAGCGCAGGTGCTGAGGGGCAGCAGCCCGTCCTCCGCTCCATCACTGGCCAGGCCAAACCTCCTCCTTGCCGGTCCGCATTTGATGATAACAGTTTGTTAAATACCAGATGCTTTTCGCTGCCTACTCCTATTCAGAAATTACTCCGTTCACTATGCTGCTTGTCTAGCAATTGACCTCTCCAGATCACGCGTGCCGTGCCCTGACAGTCGGGAGCCTAGCGGAGGGGAAAGGGTTGACAATGCGGTCTGGACAGAATGGCCTTTTGCAGCCAGTTCGTATTTTGGCCTGGATGGTGGGTCAGAAAGAGTTAAAGAACCGCGGAGAAATCTCGGCACCGAAGAACCGGACGAAGCTTGAGGAGAAGGCAGGAGAGCCTTGCTGGAGGAGGTGGAGGCTGAGAAGCCGTCTGCCATTAAGAGTGTTTATCCTGACAAGTAGGAGATTTGTGAGGTGCTGCTTTCAGGATTTGTAGGCAGGGAGGCTGCTGGATGTCATGAGGGGAAAAGCTGAGAACTGTTTGCTCCATTTAACTTTTTTTTTTTTTCTTCCTCCCTTTTATTATAGGTTAAGAAAATATCAGAGGCCATGATGAGCTTGGAAAGTTAACATTGGTGTGGATGTTCAGCCTACTGTTCAAAGACTGGTGATAACGGCTCTAGAAATAGTGTAGACAGAAACATCTTCTAGTAGAAGCTTTTCTTCTTTTTTTTTTTAAGGAAAAAAGGAAGTATGTGGTTGAATCAAGATACATACTGCAAATGGAGTGGATGTTAACAACAGAAGTTTCCTAGTATAACTTGTCTCCTAGTGCTTTGGCAGCATTGCTTGTGTCTCAAAGGCATTACTTCCAAGGCAGCCGGCCTGCCCCACCCCTCGCACCGGGACAACAGGACTCGGATGGAAATGGAGGAGACACAAAACCGGTGTAGCATCCAATACCAAGACTGATCCTAAGA
>JAOEGS010018629.1:4679-23796 GCA_025447755.1 Corythornis vintsioides | reverse complement strand
TGGGAAGAATACAGGGAGGTTGTCAAAGGATGCAGGGATGCAACAAGGAAAGCTAAGGCCTCCCTTGAACTAAACCTAGTGAGGGAGGTCAAGGACAACAAGAAAAGCTTCTTCAAGTATGTTGGAGGCAAAAAGAAGCCTAGAGGCAGTGTGGGCCTGCTGCTGGATGAAGTGGGTGCCCTGGTGCCCGAGGACAGAGAGCAGGCTGAGTTACTGAATGCCACCTTTGCCTTGATCTTTACTACTAAGACCAACTACCAGGAGTCCCAGGTCAGTCTCAAATGTCAAATAAAGGATTGACAGCAGCTGGGCTCTCCTTCTCTTCCTACATGAGAGCAATGTGACACTGAAGAAGCTGACAGCAGCCTCCAAGGAAAGCAGTGAAAAGGAGCTGAGTTTTCACACAACAGGAGTTAAACTGGAAAGCTCCTTGTTATGGGATATTTTACTATAATTTTGTGTTCTCCAGGAGAAAACAATCAATAAGGGAACCTATGGAGCATTGCTAACCATGAAATAGCCATCCTGGTGAGTCCTGGAGCTGTGGATTGGTAGGGGTTTGGGGAAGTACCACATGTGACTGTGCAGCTTTTGTCTGCTGCTTCATTGCTCAGACAAGGTGAGGAAGTGGTCTGACCATGTAGACTTTTTTTTTTTTAAGTGTTATTCCATATTTACTCTGTAGATGTGCTTATAAGATGCAAAAAGAGGCATACCCCATCAAATTTTTACATTTTGTCTTCCTTTTACATCCCTAGCAGGGTTGTTTTTTTTTTTTCTTCCTCAAAAACATTATAAACCTTTTTCAGTAGAATAAATAATGTTAATTTGTAGGCCACTAGGCATGGTGAAGTTTTTAGATTATCCTTTCTTTTTCTACAGCATCTTCCATTCAAGGACTTCATTACAACACTGTAGTTGAGAATTTTCTCTGTTTAACAAATGAGAGAACTTAGAGCAGTTTGCTGTGAAACAGGCAAATAAATCAGAAATCTGCCTTTTTAGAACATCTCTAGAGAAGGGACAGGAGGAAAGACTGACTAAAAGTGAGAATCAAAGAGGAAAATCACTCTGCTGGACCCCAAATAAGTTTCCATAGAAACAGATTTTTCTGAAAATGAATTACTGCAGTATAAAATGGAGATTGTGGATCTAATTCTCAAAAATATTTAAGCATGTTCTTTGCTTATCCCTTTTCAGCTCAGGATGCATGCATGTGATTTCCTTGGAGGCTTATGTGCTTTATTTGGTGGAGGTAGGAATAAGGATAAGCTAACTGTGATCAGGGCTTTCTTGTGCTTCCTTGCCACTGACAAACTTGAAACTTAATTTTTATTAGTACAGATGTTGCTTTGCTGCTAAAAGTGCAGATCTCAGTGCTTCAGTCTGGAAGTTCAGCATAAAATTCCAACAAACTCTTCCCATTAATGAGGAGTGGAGGCATCACTGTTTACATTGCTGGTTACTTTATTGTTTTCTTAATTAACTCTTTTTCTATTTACATGGAGACTTAAAATTATATGGGATATTTATTCTGTAAATGAACGCCATGGTGATTATCAGATAATTAGCTTATTGATGCCATAAGAAGTTGAGATTTGCTCCTAATCTTATCTTTTGTGCACCTCTATTTGTGGCCTGTAGACATGTTAAAGAGGAGATGGGTTCTTAATATCTTGCATGCTAATTGCTTTTATTATGATGCGTGCTGCTAAATTATTGGTTTTAGTTTAAGCTATTTAAGGCTGGTTTGTGTGCTTGTTTTCCCCCCTCTGATGTGATTTTATGCTTAGCCAAATTAATAGGACAAATAAGTTCTGACTCAGAATTTCACTGGCATTTGCCATACTTGGAATAGATGAAGTTTTTCTGAGGGCAAGCTGTGGCTGCTCTTCTTCGCACAAATTTTCCATGTTCTTATTCCTTCTTTATTTCACTTGTCTTTCAACTTTTTAGTTGGGGAGATGGTGCTGCTAGTTACTCAGAGGTTTCACAATATGCCTGTGTACACATCTCTATTGCCCATGCTGCCCTGACAAACATTTTTTTCTGCTTGTAGACACCCCCTGCAAGCATTTTCTAGGAGCACTCTAGAGTCCCACAGAATGAATTGAAGCCTGCTGATGACAGCACTTTGGGACTGTCTTCAGGTGCTGAAGAATGAGTAATCCTCACAGAAATGGTATCTAGTTTTCTTGTTCTCTTCCCTGAGCCCCTGTGTCTGTCCCAGCCAATAAACCCCCAAGGCATTTAAACAATCCTTCCCAGTGAGAAGGATTCAACATGGTTGAATGTTCAACATGGTTGAAGGTTCAACATGGAAGCTATTGACTTACTGTTGAGTCCCTATGAAGAGTCTCCCCAGCTTGTCACCCATCAGGCCACCAGTGCAGTTGCTGCCCTGTGCCCTTGCACACACCAGGCTGGTGACTGCCACTGATGGGGAGCCCAGGTCATTGCAGAGTGGCAGCAGCAGCTGCAGCTGTCTCCTAGCAGTGCTGGGCTTTGGTTTTCCAGCTGTAAGAACCACTGGAAACTATTATTTCTCAGAATATCCTGTGACAGGGAGGTGGAAGACACATTTTATCTCCTGGAGATTGTTGGTTTTTAGTGTTTGCTGAGAGCCACACTCATTCTACAGGCATCCTCCAAACTTTGGGACAGATTTTTATCTGCATGCCTTGTTGTTACCAGAAAAGGGGAAGCTAGCAACAGTAGCAGTCTCTCTCCTTTTGTAGTGCTTTTCAGCTCAAAGCTTTCCAAGTAAGAGGTAGGGTGCTGTCAAAGGAAATCACATCCCTCCAGCAAGACCAGTGAGGGGAGCTGCAGGTGCCAGATGAACCATCTTTGTCCTTGGATGCCCTTGAGGGCATCCCAGGCCCATCAAACAAGCTGTGATGCTTCACACACACCTTCCTCCACACTGCAGGCCCGAGCTGTGTGGGTATATCCCCATGCAGGCCACCTCTGCCCATCTCTTAGCCAGGCACATTTCCCTTCTGTGCTTGCAAAGCCTGCTGGTTGCATGCCAGCCTGGAGTTGTGAGAAGCAATAAAAACAGTCTATTTTTAATCCAGTGTGAGATTTCTTACTCTTGGCTATTAATTTTTTTTTTTTTCTCATAATTGGTTCTGTTTTCTGCTAATGATCTGAAAAGCAACATCTACTCCCTCCTCAGAGTGTTACTGTGATAACCACTGTTATCAAAGAAGATGAAGACTGTTGTTTGCATTGGAGGCTGCAGGACATATGGGTGCTGCAGATCTGTTAGTGATAGAGACAAAGTTGTTTTGAGGCAGTGGGACAGATTGGGAACCTTGGCTTAGTAGCAATGAAAGGCTGCTGAGGTAAGTATTGCTGGGAAAATCCTGTTAGGGAAAGGAAAAGAGCAAACCAGAACTGAGTGATCACAGGATGTATTGAATATGCAGTTTCTCTAGAAAATTGAATTCAGTTTTGGCACAGAAATGGAATTTGTATTTCTCCCTCTATTGCACTTGCTTCATTAGCAGGCTTGTAAGGTGCTCTGAACTTTCCAGGGTTTAGTAATGGGTTAGGACCAAAAACTTATTCTGAAACTTCAAGGCAGTTGGTTGAGGTTTGGATCAGACATTTCCACTTCCATCTGAAGGATCCAGAACAACTGGATGTTGTTCCTGTTGATGTGACAGAGGTTAGAAGCTCTTCTAATAAGCTCTTCTTATCCATTGCTTCTTTTGCTTTCTGTGTGGCTCCTTGTGAAGAGAGAGCATCTGTCAAATGTGTAGCCACCCTATAGGTACTGAAAAACTGATTAGGTCCTTCCTGAGCCTTCACCAGGGAGAAAAGACCTAATTTTTTCCTCATTTTTTTCCTCACAGGGCAGGATGTCCCTTTGACCATCTTTGTCATTCTCCTTTAGACCTCTCCAGTCTGTCTGTGTCTTTTTTTAATTACATGGGCCAGAACTGGCCACAGTGTGACAGATGTGACCTGAAAAGCACTGAGTAGCATGATCATGTCTCTGCCTCTGCCAGTAGTGTCCCTGTGGATGCAGCCCAGGATCTGATTTGCCTCTGTTGATGCAGCATTGTGTGCCAATTCACATTCAGCTTGTCCATCAGCACCCCTGGTCCTTGAGTCCCTCCATGCCACCAAAGTCAGGACAGCCTGAGGGAGAAGCTGGTTTGTCTGAAGGGTTTATGTGACTGTAGAGGGAACTACTCAACTTGACTGGCTGCCACACTGCAGCTCCATGCCATCCTTCCAGGGAGAGGTGAGCTGGCCACCAGCCATGGGTAGCAGTGGTTGGTTGGATGCTGATGGTGGCCAAAGTAATTACAACGTTGGCCAGGAAGTCTTTGCTTCAACAAGAACCCTCAGGGGCTGTGACAGGTAGCCTCCCTACCCTTGCAGAGCAGCAGCTTCTCCTTTCCTGTGGGAAGTTCTGAGGCCTGGGGATGGGGGAGGCCACCAGCACCTGAGCTGTGGCTCCTGCCTTGCAGATCTGCTGCTCACCACTGAGGAATCTGTGTATACATGCCTTTCAGGTGAGGCTCTTTCCAGCTGGCACTGACATTTGGAAAGTATTTTCCTGATGCTTGTGTGGAAACTGCATGCTTCTATTTTTCTAAAATGCTATTATTTTTTTCCAAAATCCCCATCTTCTACATCTCTGAGCTTCAGAGCTGACCCTCAGCACCCCAAGTCCTCACATGGAGCCAAAAGTAATGAATGATCCAGTAAGTCAGTGCTATTGTGGAGTCTCTGGTTAGGAGATGTACAAGAAGGCTGTACAAGGAGATCTACAAGAAAGTCAAATTAAAACCATGATTTATTGCTTCAGAATGTTGAGAACTGTCAAACCATGGCAAACATGGAAGAAATCACCATGGTCAGGAACATTATTACCAGTAGGATTCTGCTCCATCTTTATGGGCTCAAAGAGTTAATATCTGAAAATCAATATTGTATCCAGCCTCATAAGCAATTGCTAGAGCAAGAAATATTCAGTTGGCCTTGCAAGGGGTGCTGGCTGAGCCTGGAAGAGCAACTGCTCAGCCTTGAGGTCAGTGAAGGTGAGTCTATGTCAGCAGAAACAGGCATTCTCCCTCAGCACAGCCCCCTGTTCTTATTGCAGCTCAGTTCACAAAACACACATTTATTTCCCTGCTAGACAGAGGTCCTCCCCACCCCAGCTAGTGTCTGAGACCTCTTACCCCATGGATGTGTCTGGGCAGTGGCAGCACTGCTTAGGCCACCTCCCCAGTGGGGGCTGGTGCTTCTTAGGAGGTTTGCTTCCCTGCTGCTTGGCTGAGCAGCCTTGGCAGGTTTGTGTAGTGGGAGCTGAAGCACAGCTAACCACTTCCACAGCAGGCTCCCCACACCTCCAGCTCAGCCTCTGCTAGCCACCTGTGAGACAGCTCAGTGCTCTTTGTTTTCCCACCACATCACCAGGCCACAAAGTCTCTCTTAGTCACCTCTTCAAAGCTTTTACACTGGGCCAGTGGCTTGTGGGTCTCTGTTAGCCTTCCCTGCACGCTGTCTGGCCCCTGATGATGGAGACCCTGGAGAGACCCTGTGATGGTGGCAGGGGACACCTTGCCCACCACTCTTCAGTTCCTTTCACGTTGATGTAGGAGACAAAGAGGCCCAGGCAGGTGCTGTGTGGCCATTAAATCATATTGCATGTCTGCTTTCAGTGGCTGGTCTGGCTGGGATCTTGGAGGGAGCAGGGGCCAAGCACAGCAATGTGCATTTGGAAGAGGCTGTGCATTGGATTTGGAATCAGAGCTTTTCACCCAGACATCCTGGGTGACTTGGTCTAGGTGATCCTGCTCAGGCAGGGGGGTTGGACTAGATGATCTTCTAGCTCCCTTCCAACCCCTGATATCTGTGAATCTGTGAATCTCTTATTTGGTCTGAATAATGTTGCTGTGAAGACATCAAGGTGGAGACACTCCATCCTCTGCTTGGTGTGAACTACAATGGACAATTATCTTGGAGCACATGGCTTTTTTTCCTGACAGAGCTTGTCTGGCTCTAACTTTCAGCCACTGACTCTTCTTTTACTTTTTTCCATTGAATTATTAAAGATTCTCCTGAGTCTTAAAGCACCTCACAAGGACAATCCAGACTAAGCTCTTCATGCCCTTCACTGGACAACATTTTGATCAGCCTTAGAAGATCAAAATGGATTTAAGAATACAGAAACCTAGAGGTGTAAAAGCACTAATTTCCCAAGTAACCCCCACTGGGAGGTCTGCTTAAATATTTGAAGACTGAGTCACCTGTACTTAAAAGAGAGCAATTAAGGAAACAAAAGGTGTTCCCGAAGGGCTGAATAATTCCTTCACATCAGTTTCCACTACAAAGCTGGCTCTGGAGGTGCTTACAGCAGACCTTGCTCTTTTCTGGACAAGATAGCATCAGAGACTGAGAGGAGGAGCTGGAACAACCAGACTTTGTAAGTATCAGTAAACTACCAGATCATGATAGTGTACAGCTGAGAGGTCTTGGGGAAAGTGTGGCCCTTTCATCCTCATCTCAAAAAGAAATATTTATTCTCTCATCGAACTAAAAATAAACCACACACACAGAAGAAAAAAAAAAAAACCTCACACCAAAAACAAATCAAAACCCAACAACAAAAAATCCCAAACCAGAAGAAAAAGCAGTGTTTGATAAGGAGACCATTGTGCTCACATTTTTAACAGCTCTTCTGGAGAATTACAGGCCTGTTTGACATGCATGCAGATGAATGCAATACCTAATAAATTAGGAGAATTGGCTTTGTAGCTTACATGGGTAAGGCTGCTTGGAGGTGCAACCTGCAGAGATTCTGCAAAAGGAAGCCAGATTTCCTGAACTCTTGCAAGTTGTTGAACAAACCCCTGAATTAGCTGAGAAAAGAACTGTCTGACATAATTTATTTCTCTCTTTCATCAGGCTTTTTGCAAGTGCATGTTCAAGATGAGGCTGCAGACATCCATCCAGCTGACAGTGGTTTATCACTATGACTCCAACACCACCTAGGACGTGGGCAAGCAGGTGATCAGTGGTGGCATGGAGGGTGAGGTGGATTGACATCTGGGGACAGAGAAATGTGTCAAAGCTGCAGTGAAGCTTAGGTTATTCAAGAAGAAGTGAGTGGAAGATCTGAGGGGGCAAGCAATGTATTCACTTGGAGGAGGGTAGAAGGCAGAAGGCTTGACTGCTAGGTGTGCTTCTGCCAAGGGTGGTGCCAGAAAGAGGTCCTGAGGGGTGAAAGTTGTTGTCTCCTTAGCATTACAGATTGATATTCCTGATACTGAAGATCTGGGTGTGTAGGACACCACCAGGCTGGCAGCAGGAGCAGGGTTGTGTTGCTGGCCAATATCAGGGGTCTATGTTGGAAAGAAACCCTAAACAGGTGACAATTCAAAGAGGAATTCTGCAGGCAGAAAAGAGGACCCCCATCCTGGTGACATCAGAGTCAATAACCTCCCAGCACAGAGGACCAGGCTCTTGCTGTGCCACTGAAGCACATCTGATCAATAACCCAAAGTTCCCATTTGCACATTAGCAGAGTCAATTATCAGCTCTGCTCTCTGCTTCCTTGATTATTATTTCAGCATGTAGCAGCTGCTTTGCAAGCATTATGGCCCATCACATTCTGAAGGGACTGAGTTAAATGCAGATTATTGACTGATGAGGCCATAAGAATGTACTGTAAAATATACAGTCATGTTCCCCCATAAATCTCCAGAGAAAGTGCTTTTTAAAGAAATTCCTCTTGTGGTGGGAGGGCTCTGGGTCACTGGCAAGGCTGTGAAAAATGGTATTTCCACCTGATTCCTGCCATCCCCTCTGTGGTGGTGTTGTCTCCCATCTTCACATGAATGAGTGGTTCTCCCTCCCTTGAGCTTCCATCAGGACTCCTGGGCTTCAGCAGAGGGACACTTGGGTTACAGCTGATTCTGTACATGGGAAAGGTGAACTGTATTCAGTGTTCCTGCTTGTGTCCCAAATTTTCTGCTGCTCCTGAGTTTCTTAAGTTGCTTCAAGCTCCTTGGTTTTTGGCTGAGGTTGTGGGCTTACCCTTTGAAGCAGCCTAAATTCTGGTGAGCATGAGCAGACTCAATCATGAGCTGTTTGAACACCAGTTAATGACAGTTTTCCCTCCTCTGTCAGTCTGATATCCTGCTGACTGTCAGCTGTGTGGTTCATGGAGGCAGGCAGAAGTGCCTGGGTCGTTTTGCTTTGCAAATCTCCTCAGTGTCAGGATTTAAGCCTATTTCAAGGGAAGGGGAGCATGTCTTTATGGTTATCAATTGAGAATGCTATGCATCTCCACTGAAAATCTCCTTCTATTTAAGATGCTGGTAGCTAGGTCAACAGTGATGATGTGCTCAGCAGCTCATTAGCTCAGTGGTGCCCTTTGTCCAAAACCTTAGAGAAACCTGGGGTCATCCCTGGCAGGTTATTGGTCACTGCAAGCAGAACACATGCTGATAGCTTGTGTGTAAATACATGTGTGCTCTGGTGGCTAGGTATCAGAGATCACTGCCACCAAGCTGACAGACCCACTGTTTTAGCCCAGGCAGTGAAGTTTTGTGTCCTTGAAGCTGGGTCCCTGCTGCTGGCAGCCTGCTGAGGTTTTCTTAGTCCTTCTAAGGATTTCTTGATCTGCTTCTCCCCAGGGTGCTCTTCTTCCAAAAACAGGAGAGGATTTCACATGCTTAAGCTGGAGCCCTAAGAGATGGCTCATTTAGAACTTGACATGTTACAGAAGTTCTGGGGGTTTATTAATATAGTTTTGACATGACTGTGGCATGGGGTTTTTTTTCTTAAGCTTTCTCAAGTCCAGCATCCTGACCACAGTTCTGGCTGCAAGTGTTTTTAAAACCTTTCATGGCTGGAGCAATTGAGGTCTGTGGGGCCAGACCTTCACCAGTTCCCAGGGAGACCTGAATCCACTGGGCTGGTGCCAGCAGGTGTGGGGGTGGTCCTGCTGATCACAGCTCATAGGACTTGGTGCTAAGTCCCACTGCTTCAGTGTCTTCATGTCATGCAGATAAAAGAATTAGAAGAAGTCAGGGGATGGAGAGTGATTCCTGCTGTGGCAGGGACACCATGGCAACTTTGCAAACATTTCTTGGGGATGAAGGATAAGCTTTCTGTTGTCTTCTACTCTAATGTTTACTGCTGTGAGAGCTGCCTGTCCTTCAGAAAAGACCTCAGTGACTCACTGATGTGTGCTGGGGAGCACAGCTGGCCAGAGGAGTAACCAGAGTTTCTTTCTGTCATGGGGGCTTGGGAGATGAAGGGATGTGCTGCTCCATGGGGTAATAATGCTGTGAGAGTCCAGGCAGGATGACCAAGGACCAGGGAAGTGGGAATCCAGTTCCCAGACTTGCTCTCCACCTTGGAGAGGATGTTCTGTTCTCAGCAGTACCTGTGTCCAGGTCTGGTCTTTCCATTTTCACAGGGGAAGAAGGTGAATGACCCAAGAGCAGCCAACAAGGGTACCAAGGTGGCCAAGTGCAAGTCCACTCTGGGAATGGCAGCATGAGGGGAGGAGACAAGGCTCCAGAGCTTGTAACTTTTCTGAGGGTATCTCAGGTTGGGGGTAATGCCAGGTAGTTTTTCCCTGCTGTGAGTAAGGAGACCCAGTACAGGCTCACAGATACTCCTGAGTGCATTTTTACTCTGGGTCTGATGCTCCTTCAGCTTGTATTTCCCATCATATGAAAAAATTCTACTTGTACCTCAAACATAGATTGAGCCTAATCTCAATAATAACATTAGTGTTATCTGCAACCTACTGAATCTGTCTTTGGTTGGGGGTAAAGAAAGAAGTGGTCAGGACCAGAGCAAGCAAAGCATCAAATCTTTGAGTCAGGAGTCTTGGATTTATCACAGGCCCTTTTTCAGACCACCACATATAAACCCTCTGGGTGGCTTGCTGGCCAATACATCATTTGGATGGAGGTTGGCAGCTGCTAGGACATTTTCCTTCTCTCCCTCATGTCTGGCCTGTTGAGCAATGTCTCATGCTGCTCAGCAGCTCTCAGTGAGATTACTTACCCCTGGACAGGTGATGTTTTAGCCTTGAAAGCTAGAAGTGGTGAGGGTGGGAAGGCTAGCAGGCTCCTACATTGATGCTAATGCTGTATGGTCATGTTTCACCCCAGCTGCCTGTAAAGAAATTAACACAGACATACAGCTTGGACCATGCCCTGTCTCTTGTCCCACCCACATCCCACAGCATGTTTTCTCTTCACTTTGCCCCAGGAAGAGCCATGCACAGCAGCAACATGGCATGGCCACAGATTCACAGCTGGTGGAGTGATTGCAGTAGAATCACACCATCTCTTTCAGTTTTGTGAATTCATTTGTGTTTGTTTTCTTTAGCTGCCTTTTCATCTCGTTTTGTGCTCCTGGGGGTGTTTGTTAATACACGTGCTTTACCTTCAGCTGCCTCACACACATTTAATTTCACTGCCAAGGTCAATCTCTCCTATCTTCTCTGACAGAGTAAATATCTCATCTTCTCTGTCAGAGCAAAGCTCTCATATCAGCCCTGCATAAACTCCACTCCTTTCTTACTCTAGTCCACACCCTGTATATGCTTGAAACACCTTTGTTTAAATATCAGCCTGGAAAAAAAAGGCTTGCTGGTGATGGAGTTGGCCTTCTTATCAAGGACATTGCAGTGGGGCTGAACTCATCCAGGAGGAACAAAATCTTTTGAAGAACATCCAGGAAAGGATCCTTGTGAAGTGACCTCTGTTCCTTCAAAGGCCTGAGGTATGTTGAAAAACCAATGAGCTACTGGATTTTTTTCCTTGCTTGTCATTATTGAAGTCTAGTCAGCTTGGAGTCTCATAACTGCCTCATGCAACACATCTGGAGATCCAGATATCTCCAGCACTTATTATGTATGCATTTACCAATGCCTGCTTGATTGATGCATGACAGATCTACACCAGTTCATACACTGATCTTCAGGTGAGTCCTCCCACAGCTCCCCAGATGTGTCTCACCAATCCCCTTGGACATGTCCTGTGCTTCATCCCAGGGCAATTACCTAAGTAGCAAAGCAGGTATGTGGTTAGAAGTGGTTATATTGGCTTTTTCAGCACATTAGGCTCTCGTAGCCCTAACTCTGTCCTTTGATGTCTGAGGGATGTGAAAACACTTCAGTTTTTGGAGAGGAGGAGGCTGGTAGGGAATACAAATGAAGTTTGCTAAACCACAGAGACAGTGAAGAGGGAATTGTTGTTCACCCAGCCCTGCAGCACAGCCACCGTGTGACACTCACAGAAACTCCTCTGCCTCTTGGGAAGAATCTACAAGATGATGCATGTTTTCATGCAGCAGGTCCCAGAGGCCTGGCCCTTACTGCCCCAGGGAGGCAGGCAGCACTGGCAGGCTTGGTCAGGGTTACAGGCATCCAAGGACAGCAGGTTTAGAGTACTTTAAGTGTCCTCTCAGAACCTTGACTCTGTAATGATGGGGACTGTGGGAAGATGGTGGGGACAGACTCCAGGAGTGGGCAACCCTGTGTATTCTCTCTCATGGCCACGATGGGAAACTGAGCTAGACAGCCTATCAGTGTATCCTGGATAGGTGCTTCCTAGGTGTCTGATCCCAAGCCTGAGAGAAATCTCCCTCTCTCTGAGCAAAGCTGAGGATTTGGAAGCTGAGAAGTAATACTGACAGGGAATTATCAGGAGGTTAAATACATGAAATCACACTGGTGTCCTCGATTTTTTGGCTTCTCTGCTGTAGCAATGTTCAGACTCAAGTGTGTCCTGCTGAGTGATGTCTCATCTTTTCTTGCTGCAACATAAAGGTCATGGTTTGTGGCTGAGGGTCCCATGGGTGAAAGAGAGCCCAGAGAGTTGTGGTCAGTGGAGTAGAGTCTGGCTGGAGGCCTGTGACTAGTGGTGTCTCCCAAGGGAGGTATTTAAGAATCACCTGCATGTAGTGCTGAGGGATATGGTTTAGTTGGGGTCTGGTTAGTGTTAGGTCAATAATGGGACTCAGTGATCTTAAAAGCCTTTTCCAGTCTAGACAATTTTGTGATTCTGTGAGGGCACTTGCTGAGGGAAAGCAAAGGTGAGCAGGTAGCTCTCTGCCAGACAGCTCCCACATCCAAGCTCAAGAAGTAAGTCCCCTCCTGAAGCACTGGGCTGTTTGTCACTGCTCCAGAGGGGCTCTGCTCACTCAGCTCTCCCAGGCTCCAGGTCACAGTGGCATTCCTGGAACAGTAGTGTCATGGTTTTAAATAACATGTGGGTGAGTTCAGCTGTTGGGTGTAGATGAGAAAAGGGTGGGCTCTCTGCTCTGTAATTTAAAAGCTTTTGCTTAGATGTGACTGCATTACCACTGGCTGGAAACATCAAAGCCCCTGTGGCTGTTTCTAGGTCAGCAGTTTTCTGTCCTTGCTGTGCAGCTCCCTGGGGGTGCCTGTTCTGCTCTTTAGGGTCTGAGGTACGTGAGTTTGCTGTCTGCTGGAAGTCCTACTGACACAAGGGCATGTGGCCTCCCCTGGAAAGCACTCTGGGCTCCACAAGTTGTTGAAAACCTTTGGCTTAGTGGGGAAATGTCTAATGCTTGGTGTGTGGCACAGACCCAACCTCAGTGCAGGACAGATCCCTGCACCACATCACCCATATCAGTGTATTTTTGCTTACAAGGCCCACCCTAGTCAAGCAGGCTCTGCTCCCAGGGCCCTTTAAGCAGCTCCCCAGCCAACAAGCCCTGTGAAAAGGAGGAAGATGGTTCAGCTGCCTGTTATTCTACCTGCCTGCCCACCTGAAGCACCTTGGTGTGGCTTCCCAGGCATAGTCTGGTCTTCTGAATCTTCACCAGCCTCTGGCAGAGTCCTGCTTGGAGAGAGGTTCATGAAAGGATTGCTACTGTGATAATTCCAGGAGCCCTGTGGTCAGCAGGAAGGGCTCGTTGTCCCCATGCTTGAATGCAGGGGAAAGTCTCCTCACTGTCAGCACTGAAACTCTCCTCCCTGTTCTGGTGCTCCTCTGCTGGCATTCGACATGGAAATGAGCATGATTTATTCTGGAATAATAGGATGAAATGGTGCAAAGGAAAATTTTACACTGAGGATCGAGATAAATTGCCCAGAGCAAAGTCGGCCAAGAGAAAGGAGGGGGGAAACTCCATTTCTCTGGTCACTGGGAGAACCAAATACTGCACTGGAAAATAGAATGTGATGCTGGCCAAGGAGTGCTGGCTGAAATAGAAGGGGTGGGTGCCGACCTTCTCCCAGCCTCTGGGCTTTTACTAGCGGTGAATGCAGGGTCTCCTACAGTCTCGCACCCCTCTTGCCCCTCTCTGCGAGCCAGGAGGGGTGAGGCGGGCGGTGGCTCCCGGGGACCCCCCCCAGCAGAGCCGGAGCCGAGGCCGGGCTCCCGGAGGGTTTCTGACAGTCTGGCACCATCTGCTGGGGCTTCCCGGGAAATAAAGCGGGTCTGGGGAGGCGTTTGTGCCCTAGGACAGACGTCTGAGGGCTGGGGACAACCAGGCGGTAGTGCCTCCCGGGGATCCGTCCCCGTCGGGGGGGCAGCAGTCACCCTCTGTTCCTCCTTCTCCTCCTCAGTGCTTTGCAGTCAGGGTGTCCTTGGTGGCAAAGGTGGCCACCCTGTCTTTACAGACCCAGGGCCAGATTCCAGCTCCAGCTCCCTGGCTTTGAGGCAAAATGGACACTTAGGAATTGGAGATTCCTGTGCATTATGCAAAGGCATCCCAGATTGCTGTTTGCAGGCAGGAGGAACCCATCCCTGCCTCCATGGTCTGGCAGCATCAATCTGGGCACGGCTGTTCCTGGGAGCCACTGTGATCTCTACTGTCCTGAAGTAGTTGGGCAGGAGGAGCTGCTGCCTGTAGCAGTTATGCTGCCCCTTTCTGATTTTGCCCCCAGCTCCTGGATGAAGCTGTGCCCAGTGCAGGCTCCTGGGCCACGCAAGTAATGGGCAAGAGGAGTCACGGGTTCACTTGTCCTTATTCCAGGCTGCAGCAGAGGAGGGAGGGAGGGAGATGGAGAAAGGAAGAAGTTTGCCTCCAGCAAGATGGTCTGCACAAATGGACTGGCTTATAAATTAATTTATAAGTTGAAATTGGCCTATAATGAGAGAGTTACTGAGAAAAAAGGACTGTGTGCTGCAAGCCACTTAGGAATCAGAGATCTCTGTGCATTACACAAAGCCAGAGAGGAGATGCTGGGTACTGTGAGCAAAGCATCACAGATTGCTCTGAGCCGATGAGCAAGCTAAGGCCAGTTATGTTGGCTACTCCACAGTCCTTCATTGTCTCTGGGTACTTTCCCCCAGAAGCATTCCCCTCCTCTGATATAACTGCAAGAGCATTGGGCTCTTTAAACTACCTCTAAATGGCATCTTTAAAAAATGGTTTTATTTCAAGGCAGATTTTACTAGCAATGGTTCTAGAGTTAGTTCTCTGGAGAAATATGGTAGTTTTGAGGTTTTTCTTTCTAAAAATAAAGCAGTCTCTCAAGCCCACTGCTGTGGTTGGGCTTTGTGCTTACAGGCTTCTGTCGACAGCTTGCTTAATGAATGAAGATGTGAGAGAAGAAAAGCTTTTCAGTGAGGAGACTGCGTGCTTCCCAGGGCTGCAACAGTAAACAAGACATTTGCAGTGACTGAAAATACAACGTCCTCCTCTCAGTACTCCCTAACACAAGCAGAACTAATTTTCACTAATTTTTAATTCCTTGAAACCAGAAAAGAAGTTGGTGTGCCTCCGTGCACGTAACCCGTGGGTTATCTGTTTGAGAAGCATGCAAAGATTCAAGTGAGTTACATACTCTTGGGTGTGGGGAATGTTCAGCCTACAATCTTCTTTCTCCCAGCAGTGACACACAAAGCTGTCCAGAAACATGTTGTCTCTGATTTCGTTCTTCCCAAGCAGCTAATCTCCACCCTAATGCTGACTTTCTGTGATGCAGGGAATAACCATTTCTCTCCTTTGAGTCTGAAGTGATACCATCCCCAGCTGTGAATATGAGCTGTTCCTGCAGTCCTGTTGCTGGTTGTGCTTCACTTCATAGAATCACAGAGCTATAGAATGTCAGAGGCTGGAAGGGACCTCAAATGATCATCTAGTCCAACCCCCCTAGTCCTGCCAGAGCAGGGTCACCCAGGCCAGATCACACAAGAATGCTTACAGGCAGGTTTTGTATCCCTCCAGAGAGGGAGACTCCACAACCCCCCTGGGCAGCCCCTTCCAGTGTCTGTCACCCTCACTGTAAAAAAATTCCTCTTCATGTTTACATGAAAATTCCTGTGCCTCAGCTTCCACCCATTGCCCCTTGTCCTGTCATTGGGCATCACTGAGAAGAGCCTGGCTCCATCATCCTGCCCATTATATATTTATAAACATTGATGAGGTCACCTCTTAATCTCTTTTTCTCCAGGCTAAAGAGCCCCAGCTCCCTCAGCCTCTCCCCATAAGAGAGATGCTCCACTCCATCATCTCTGTGGCTCTGCACTGGACTCTCTCAAGCAATTCTATGTCCCTCTTGAACTGGGGAGCCCAGAACTGGACACAATACTCCAGATGAGGCCTTACCAAGGCAGAGTAGAGGGGCAGGAGGACCTTTCTTGACCTACTAGCCACACCTCTTTTAATACACTCCAGAATGGCATTGGCCCTCTTGGCCACAAGAGCACGTTGCTGGCTCATGGTCAGCCTCCCACCTAATGGGATCCCCAGATCCTTTGCTCTCCTCCAACAGGTCAGTCCCCAACCTATACTGATACCTGGGGTTGTTCTTTCCCAGGTGCAAGACTCTACACTTGCCCTTGTTGAATTTCATTAAATTTCTCCCTGCCCAACCCTTCAGCCTCTCCAAGTCTCTCTGGATGGCACTGCTGTGTCAGCCACTCCTCCCAGTTTGGTGTCACCAGCAAACTTGCTGACAGTGCACTCTGTGCCCTCATCCAGGTCATTGATGAATATGTTGAACAGAACTGGTCCCAGCACTGACCCCTTTGGGACCCCACTAGTTACAGGCCTCCAACTAGACTCCATCCTATTGAGCACTTCAGTGCCTGCAGCTGAGGGAACAACAGATGGAGACCAGACAAGCTCACCAGGAGGGTCTGTGGTTCCCCTGTGTCACCTCACTGCCTCGTCTAATGGTAAATCCACTCTTTTCATGATGGAAAGACATGCTTCTCTTGAAAAGCTTAGCAAGCCTGGACCCTTTGTAGTCTGCATGCCACTGGCATGGCTGGTGGCTTGCTCACCTTGCCCATGCAGAGCTGCCTCTCCTTGTGGTTCTGCTGCCTATGAGAAGCTGCTGCCTTTCCTGCAGTCTGACCTGGCATTTATCTTCCTGTATTGGGAGTGTATGAGCATATTTTGTCTCCTTACTGTCACATGTTGCCACAAAATATGTTCCCAAACAATTGGCCAGGGAGCTTCCAGAGACTGATAATGGAGAAAAACAGAATCTATATAAAGAACATCAGTCTCAATATTCAGTCAGCACTGCTCAAAGCTGAAAGAGAAGAAAAGTCTTAGGCAATGTAAAGAGATACCAAGCAAGAATTAAGAGCCACCAGGTACTGCTATATAGTGTCTGCAAAGACCCAGTGCAACAAATGCTCCTACTTGCCCAGCCCTCACCAGCACCCCTCCAGTCCCTCCACAGTGCCAGGCTTGCAGAGCAGCAGGAAACCTCCTGGGATGTCTGCTGTGGCTCTTTTCACCAGGGGTTGTGGAGTACAGGCAGAGATCAGCTTTCTGGAGTAATTTTTCAATGAGTTCTCCCATCAGAAAAAGTTCTCCAGCTCATGCAGGATAAAAGGAGGATGTTGGTGTGCATTGACCCAAAAATGCATCAAAGATAATGCATTCCATATCAGCCAGAAACCCAATAGAAATGTCTTTGCAGACACAAACCTCCTATGGCTAGACATGAACAACCAAATTTCTCTGCTTATGACCTCTCATGGGAATATATGAAACACGAGAGATGTGCTTTTTCTTTTTTCCTAGAAATGCAGCACATCTGTGTTTTCTGCTGAGGTCAATTAGAGCTAGAGGAGATCAGAGGCTGATGAAAAATGAGTGCCTTGCTATTGTTTTGCCTCTTTGATTTCTGGGTTATAGTAAAGCACTTACTACAGAGTCATGTGAAGAGCACTTGGGTGCTCCTGCCTCTTCCCCAGGGCAAGAAGGCATCCAGCTGGCTATGTGCCCTCCTGAAGAAAGACAAAAGGACAGCAGCTGGTTTGGTTGGCCAGCTTTCTTCCACCCCATTTCCTATGCAGCAGTATATCCTAGAGGGCAGGATCTTGACAGTTGCCAGGGCTTGCTTACCCCAGGACCCCTTGCCCCCTGGTTTCTTAGTATCTGCAGATACAACTGGAGGCCCATGGCCTTTCAGGACTCATTGGTGCAGGAAGCATTGGCACTGCACTAGTATTTCCACTGGTTTTTTGTTTTGGTTTTTTTTACAGGAGCTAACACCCAGGCTTGTTTCAGCAGCTCACTGTCTCATCAAATGGCTTGGCCCCCCAGGAGCACTGCCTGTTTCTCTCCTAGCTGGTGTCACAAGAAGCACCTGCCTCTCTGCAAGGCTTGTCTGTGCCATGGCAGGGGAGGAGGGAGGCAGGGATGGATGCATCAGTGCTAATGTGACTCCACTCTCAGGGTTACAGCTGGGCACGACTGTGATCAGCCTCCCACTCTGAAGCACAGCACCACCTGGGAGAGCACATTCCTCCTCCCCCCAAACACCAAGGACAAGCAAAGCTCAGCACTGGGCTGACACCACCTCCTCCCACTCCCTGTGAAGAGCCTGCTGTGTTTTTGTCACTGAGGCAGAGCCAGCCAGCTGTTTGCTGTATGACAGCATCTGGCTCACATCCCAAAGTGTTTTGCTGCTCACTCTCCCCACCAGACAAACAGATGAGTGGGATCATTTGGCTGAAGGAGATTTTTTAGCAGCACCAGCCTCTCTGGTGGCAGCCTTAGAAAGACATTATCTGTTTGGCAGTGAAAGAAAGACACCACCTTCCATAGCACTGACGTAGCCACCAGGGCAGTCCTTTGGCTGGCATCAATCTCCCAAATTCCACCAAAATCAGAGAGGCCCCTGGACTGATGCCAAGTCAGGAGATGCCACCTTTCTGCTCCAGGACACATGTGGCATGTGATGAGGGCCTGGCATGGTGAGGGCTCAGTGCTCTGCCACTTTCAAACGAGCAGGAGGTCTCTTGTGGGCAGCAGTCTCCTGTCAGCCAGCAAAAAGTGGGACCCAGAACTTTTGGTTTGCCCAGTGTGAAAAAGCAAATTGCTGGGAGGTCACCCCAAACCTCAGCAGAAAAGGGCGCCAGAGTCAACAATAGGGGAACTAAACACAAAGCATTTCTTGTAAGTTCCTCTGCTTGCTGCAGTGCAAGAGAAAAGTCTGGAGGATGTTTGAGAGAGCTGGCTTTGGCTAGAGCCATGTATGGAAAGCTGGAGCTGTGGCTGCTACAGTGAAACCCAAGAGACAGGAGAGAATGTCTGTGTGGTTTGGGGGCATTTTAGGTTTTGTCCTGTTCTGTTTTCACATTTTGTGAGTGTGGTATTTGCAGGCACGTAGGGAGAGCAAAGCCCTTTTTCCTGCACGTACAGCACTGTCAGAGTCCATCCTCTTCTGCACTGGCCCTGTGACACATGCTGCACCCCTCCCCTGGGAGAAAGGGGCCCCTGCAAGTCAAGAAAGAGCTGACTGCATCTTCAAGCCATCAGTGGGGCACAGCTGGGGTCTTGGCTGTAGGAGACTTGATTAATGACTGCCCTTGAGCTAGCTTTTGTCACCTTAGCATCAAGACTGTCAGGGCTCCAGGGCTTGGCATCTCCCTCCCCCTTTTGTTTGCAGTGGCTGGAAGACAACAGCAGCATGTGACAAGCTGATCCAAATGGCTGCAGACTGGACAGGTTTCAACATGTGTTTTTAATGTCTCACAAATCCTCCCCTTCACTGGGGCTCTAGCCACAGATACCTGACAGGCCTCCCTTCTACAGATCCATGGAGACTTTTCATAGATTCATTCATAGATTCATAGATATTAGGGGTTGGAAGGGACCTAGAAGATCATCTAGTCCAACCCCCCTG
>JAOEGS010018628.1:32578-57652 GCA_025447755.1 Corythornis vintsioides | reverse complement strand
TTGGAAAGTGGCTATCCTTGCTGTTGGGCAGCTTTGGGGAGAGCTGCAGAGGAAGGAATGATTAGCAATTAAAAACCACATTGGCATTCCTCGTTGAGACCCTGAGAGATTGAAAATAGCCAGCCTCCCAATGGTCACAAACCTGTTGTTTTCCTCCAGGCTTCCCAAATGTCAGAAGAAATGAGTAAGGAATTGCACGTGCGTGCCCAGGAAAAGCTGGCCCAGTTCCTGCTGAGGAGCAGGCTGGATGGGAGAGCAGCTCAGCGCAGGGAGGCGTTACTGGCTCAGCTCAGCACTGACATGGAGCTGCTCATGGGTAGGTGCTGCTCTGCTCACACTTGGGATACCACTGGGATTTCACTCGTGGAGAGAGAAAAGGAGAGGGGATGGGTAAAGCCACACAACTGAGTTATCTTTTTTTTTTTTTTTCCTTGGCCATGTCCTTATCTTGCTATTCAGGCTGTGGAGAGGTTATGCAGGTGTTGCTGCAGGTTAAGTAAACACACCTGCTTTGCAAGGAGCAGCTTGTTCTGCTGCTGAGGCTCTGTGTTCACAAGAACAGCAGTGGCCTGAGAAAGGCATTCACATTTCTAAGGGGATCCCACACAACCTCTTCCTCTCTGTTTGGCTTTTTTCTGTTGTGCTGGAAGCTGCTGGTTGAAGCCCTCTCACCTCTTCCAGATAAAGAAGGAAATCTCTGAGCTATGAGTTCCAAGTCATGTTTTCTAGCCTGGCCTTATGTGAATCAGGATTCATTGTTGTGCTGATCAGAATTCCAGACGGATAGACGAGTGGAAGAACAAGACTTTAGCAAACTGCAGCCACCAGAGAGCAGCCAAGCCGGGCAAAATTCAGCCAAGTGCTGAATCCCCCGATGGAGCCTGTCACGTGTTGGTGTCACTGCAGCTCATCGCTGCCCCTACAGCTCCTGGCTTCCCCGGGCAGGGAAAACACTCTGCCGGGCTCTCCCTGCACCAGGAGCTCCTCTTAGGTCACCATTTCAGCGTGGTTTTGCTGCATTCCACCTGAATGAAGCAGTTCTGCTTCCCTGCTTCTCCTCCTTCCCCTATTTATATTCGGTTTTTTTTTCAGACCTTAATTTGTATCACTCCTCCACTCAGGTTTTTCACACAGCCATCAAATAATAATGCCAGCACAAGCAAGGGAGGCACCCAGGACAGGGTGAAATGGGAGAGTTTGAAGTGCCTGTAAAACCCCAAAGTACAGAAAACTCTTCTCCTTGTTCTTACAGATGCTCCAGGCTTAGCAGAGACCACAGCAAAAGATCTTGATGTCTTCATGAGCAGATCAATCCCTGTAGCCACCAAGGCAAGACAATCCCACAACACCATGCTGAAATCCACTCGCTGGCCGTGGTGGAAGAAGCTTGGAGATGAGTTTATGGAGGATGATGTCATTCCTGATGATGCCCTCAATGCAGAACTGGGATCTCTCTTTATTGGTGGAAGGAAATCCCTTTAGGTAACAGGCAGAAGAATTTCTTTGCTCAAGCAGGCTCACAGCTTGCAGTGTGCATTCACTGGCTTGTGTTTTTAAGGAAGGAAAACAGTTGAAACTTAAAGACAAAGCACTGAAAAAAGAGCAAAGCCTTCTTTTAGAGCATTTTACCTTGTTAAGAGTCTTTTTTTTTTGTACAACTTAGACCCTACTGGTTGTGGTGTGGCAAATAAGATTGAAATGCTGGAGTTGTAAAGGGGGGTATTTGGTTATTTGTATCAAATGAAACCTGAGTTCATTACCTTTGGCTTTTCAATTCTTGTTGACACTTGGGTGTGGAAAGAATCACATCATTGTGAAAACCTGGGCTTTTCTAGCCAGCCATGTTACCAGGTGATGCACTTTGAGGAAGGATGGGGTCCAGAACAAACCAAGACACCTGTGAGATGTCAGGCAAGCACTGAGCACTGTGCTTACAACAGAGTAGAGCAGCTGACTCTGGGCCTGAGGAACCTCCCCCAGACACTTGACAAGGGCAGGAGAAGAGATACCAGTGTTCTTGGATGATGTTTTCTTTTCAAAACATCAGGTTTTTTCCACAGCCACTGCAGTGTGTTGTAAATGTGGGCACTGTTCTGTGAGCCTGTAGCCTCAGTGTGACCATCTGGACCATCATCTCTGTCTCCTTAAACTATACAGGTGCTGTTCAATCCAGAAAGATCCCCAGCTCAGGACCTCTGCAGCCACTATGACCCCACACACAGAGGGCTGCAGCTCACTGATGTGCCCAGAAAGCCAAGAGAACCCAAAGCTGCAGGTAGTGCCAGAGATACCTGCCCTAATTTTAGGTGAGAGGGCCAGAGAGTCTTAGGAATTAGATCTCACCTCACTGCAGAGGAGTGAAAAATGCAGTGATTTCTGCCAGCAGGATAGATTCAACATGTTTGTTTTCCATTCTCTCTAGCTTTTGAGTTTTCATTTTAGTGGAGATGAATGGCAAACAAATAAATAGAAATAGCAGGCAGAAGCCCAAGCCCATTGAGATGCAGCTGATACACTGAAATTAATAACTGGGCAGCTGCCAAGAGGAAGAGCTGTTGGTCCATGTTAATTTTTTTTGGAGCAGAGCTGTGATTTATTTGGAAGGCACTGAACTGGCTCTTGGCTCCTTTCGTGGTGGAACAATCCGTGGAGTTATTTGCCCAGGGCACTTCCATCTGTGGCTGTTGGGTTCCATATTGTCCTGCACGACCCTGCTATTAGTTTGAGGCTGTATCCACAAGGAGATGGGTGCCCTGTAACCACCAGGGTGGAGGGGCTGGGGGCTGAGGCCCCCCATCCAGTTACAGAGCCAACCTACCTACAGCCATTTAGTGTAGAGGCCTCTGCCACTCCACTGCCACTGGAGTAAGGAGCTGCCCCTTTGGAATATGCAATTTGCTGGGTAATGAGGGGGCTTTAAGCAACCAGAGCCTGGTGGAAGGTGCAATCTTGCTGAAGGAATTCCAGTGGCTGTGTTGTTTCAGCCTAGCTGTGCAAGATTCCAGTTGCTGTGGCCAGCTTGGAGCCAGGGCCCAGCAAAAAATCTCCCCTGCTGTGGCATAGCTTAGCTCATCTTTTCAGGTCCTCCTGTGGCATGTTGCTGGCAGTTTATTTCACAGCAGGTAAAATACTCCTGGCACAGCCTGCTACCACTTGAACAGCCCTGTTGGGGTTATCATTACCCCCAAAAAGAGCAGGAGAGGCCGTGAGCTGAGAAGGGTCCAGTCCTGCTGCCCCTTATCTGCTACAAGCAGGTCTGGGATGCTGAGTGCTGCTCCATGGGCACAATTTGCTGCACGGGGGGTCCAGTGGTGTGCTCAGCAGGTCTGGGCAGTGCCATCCAGAGAGGCCTGTCCCAGAGAGTCCCCCCCACACCCCAGAGGAGGTGACAAACCTGGGGGATACTCTCTGAGGAGAGGCTGGGGGTGAAGTTGGAGCTGTGAAGACAGCAGTGCTCAGGTCATTAAATATTGATGCCATCTAAGCTGGCCTGGGGGGGAGATTTAGCTGAATTGCAGGTTTCTGTTGCCGTGATAAATTGGACCAATTTGTCATGTGGTTTTGTTTCTTCCATCCCTCAAGGAAAGCTGTGCAGGAGCTGCTACAGCTTCAGCAGCACCCAGCAATCTGGGAAACCAAAAAAAAAAAAAGAGAAAGAAATCCTCTGATGGATATGGATCAAAAAGGACAGCAGCTGTTGTGCTGCTGAAGGTGCCACCAGAGTCACAGAGCAGCAGCAGAAGGAACCAACCAACCAAATGAGCCCTTTCAGAGCTGGAGACAAAGCAGTGTCCTCTGCTGGCTCCTGCAATGGAGGAAAATTCCTGTTTCTGCAGACAGATCCTTCTTTTTTTAGCTGTAACTGGACTCTGCAAACAACAGGATTTTCATCTCCGTGGGCAGGCACTTGAGAGGACACTGCCAAGGCCAAGGGCATCTCCTGGGCTGTAACAAGAGCTCGGAGCTGAGGGCAGGAGATAACCCTGGTGCTGTCTCACCTCTCACCTCCAAGTCTGCTGCTGCTGGTCTCCGTGGGAGCAGGATCTGGTAGGAACATCTGCTCTCCACTGCAGAGTATCTCATCTATCAAGTACAAGGAGAAATGAAAGCCTTCTCCAAGGAGGGGAGTCAGGGCTATTTATAAATTAGCATGCAGCAGAAGAAGGAGGCAGCAGGGGAAGCTGCAAAGATGATCTCAGTAAGGTCTCCAAGTTCTCTTTCTCATCCTTCAGGGAACAGTAGCACTGGGTCATCAGCCAGGCATCCTTGAGGAACTCTGATGAAGACAAGAAATGACTTATGGGCCTGCCCAGGGGAGCTAAAGGCTGGGTGGGTGTTTCTCACCCAGGCTTGGGTTGGCTCTGGCTGCTGCACGAGGACAGAAGGGCAAAGTCTGGCAGCTGAAGCCCAAGGCTGGGGCACAGCAGCCCTGGCACTTTGTCCCAGCCATGCTGGGGAGCCCCTCTGTGACCTTGAGCACACCCTGCCTGGCTGCTCTCCCTGGGGTGAGGCTCACTGAGGGTGTCTGGCTGTGGCACTTGTACATTGGTGGCTACAGTCCTTTGGTGGAGGATGCTGGGTGAGCCCAGTGCCACTGAAATCCCAGAGGCTGACAAGCTCTGGAATGAAAACATTTGTATCATCAGGTAGTGAACATCCAGAGCTTGTTGCTTTGCTACTCCAGATTCAGCTTGTGTGTGCTGAATTAACACTCCTCTGTTTAATCATGTCTCAAAGTCTTTGCTGATGCTCAGTCACTTCATAAACCCCTCAGATTAAACAGTTCTGATCCAGGAAACTTCATCCAACACATCTCACCCACCCAGAACCTGCTGTGGGTAACAATGGCCACACAGGATGGAGAGCAGGACACAGCTCCATCTATTAATCCCAGACAGAGCATCCTGTGCCTGAGAGGGAAGAGCCTTTCCAAGCTGGCACTAGTAAATGACAGGAAGAGAGGATGTGGAACACACTTGTTTCTGGAGCAGGGAAGAGCAGAGGCATTGCCACCACCTCGGCTTCACTCCCCAGGCTGGCTCAGGGGCTGCCCATCCACTACGGAAAGGTGGGCACGGAGTCACCAGAGCGTGAGGTGCTTTAGGACAAACCCTCTGCCATCAGCGACCAGAAACGAGGGGCTTCGAGGTGGTCAAGCTAACGAAAAGCTCCAAGCTATGGACACCGGGTACAGTTAGAGGAAGCCGGGGAGGGACCCGAGCCCATCTCGGGCAGGAGGAGAGGGGGGGCTGAGGACAAGGAGAGGCGGGCGGGCGGTGCCACCGGGTCGGGGCGAGTGAGGGGCGAAGCTGCCTCACGTTTCCCGCCCTCAGCGCGCGCAGAGCCTCGGCTGAGGGGCGGGAAGCCGCCGGGCTCCTCGCGAGGGCCACGCGCCCTCCGCCACGCGCCCGCCCTCTCCCCCCTCCCTTTCCCTTCACCGCGCCCGGGCCCCGCCCCGCGGGCGCGCGCGGCGGCCGTTATCCCGCCCGCGCCTCACGCGCCCGCCGTTGCCTTGGCGACGGGCTAAGCCGGGGCCTGGCTGCGGAGGGGACGGACGGACGGAGGGACAGACAGACAGACGGACGTGCGGGAGGCGGCGGCGGTTCCTCCGCGCTGCCGGGTTATGCACAACAAAGGCGGGAGGCGACGCGTCCCGGGCCGGTTCCGCAGGTAGGTAGGCGCGGGTAGCGTGCGGGTAGCGTGCGGGTAGCGGGAGGGTTCTCCCCTCAGAAGCCGCTCCAGGGCGGTTCTGCGTCAGGGGGGAGAGACGCCCCTGGGCGCGGGCTCCGGCCCCGGCTCCCCGCCGCACCTTGAGGGCGCGGGGCTGCAACAAAGGCAAATGGCTGCGGGGCGGGGAGGGCTGCGGGGCTTGGCGGTGGCTCCTGTGTCGCTGAGGGAGCGCAGCCGTTTGTACAGTCACTTTCGCCGCGTCTCGTTCCACGGGGGTCCCCCCTTCGCCTGCCCCGGCGGGATCCCTGCGCTCCAAGCTCCCGCTCCCATCCCGCGCAGCGCTGCGGGGAGCGGGCGGGGACCCCTCGCCACGCACGGCTGCCGGGGAGCCCGCTCCGCTTCTCTCTCCTCTCCGCTTCTCTCTCCTCCCCGCTTCTCTCTCCTCTCCGAGCCGCGAAGGCAACTTGGCGAACGGGCAGCTTGGAGCCTTGGCGATGCTGCGGGGCTCCGTTGCGGGTGGAGGATTGTGCGGTGCTTCGGTGTCGGCGCTGAGTTGAATTGTGAGGGGTGGCCGAGCCCTTGAGAGGGTAATTTCTTGATTCATTTCCATGGGATTCCCAACGTTTTGACCCCTGAGCCTTGAGCCGGGGAATCTGACTCCACAGAGGTGGAAGTTTTCCTGCGTTATTGGGAATAAAACACCCCAGAGGGGGGAAAAAACCCCCACTTTATCAAACCTCCTCCTAGCGTTTTTATTTACACTGCAGCACAGCAGCTCTGGGTGCACCCCCACTTTTGTTTTCCCATTTTTTCCTAGGCGTTGTGGCACTGAAAAGCATCATAACCAACTCTGCATTGTTTGGTGGTGTTACAGGGAGGCTGGAGGGCTTGGGAATGGTTTCTCTCATTGATAGCTTTCAAAATGCTTCGTAGGCATCAATGAAGACTGGAAACCCTGATGGCAAGTTAGGGAGGCTTTATTGATCCTGTTTTACAGCTGGAGGAGCAGATCAGAGCCTTAGGAAGATTGAAGTCAATTCCAGCATATCACAGATCCTAAATCTCCTCGAAATTGCCTCTGAATTGCACGGAGCTGGTTTGGGCACTGCCAGGCTGTGTATGCTTTGGGATTTTGAGGTGCTGCTCTTGTATGTTGCCAGAAATGATGTTCCTCTGGTGCCATGCTGTTGAGAAGGATGGTTGCTCATTAAAACCAGTCTCAGTTCTTTGGTTTGGGGTAGAACCCGGGAGATGTTTTGTGGATGAGGCAAAATCAGGCAGCAAATCATGCACAGAGCTGATGAGCCAAATGCAGAAAGCCTGGGTATCAGCTGAGGATTCTTTGACAGCATCCCTCAAAAAAGAGAGATCCCAGGCTCTCTTTGAAGGGAATATTTCCAACAGCAAAAGAAATGATTCCTGGTGTGGCTGTAACCCTGAAGACTCCTGATCCTGGGCTGGTTTTGAGTCCATCCACTTGTTTTTGTGGCCCAGACAGGAGATGGGCTGTGTTTGAGATCTAGTTTCTATCTTATGTTGATCTCCTTTAACCAGAGAATCCCAGCTGAGATCTCAGATTTAATTCTTGTCTGTAGAACAAGACAACAACAGCCCCAGAGCGTTTACAAAGCTCCTTAAGCTTCATCTGTGTCAGAAAAGCCTCCTGCAGCCTAGGTGATGCTGTCCAACAGACACCGAGGGAAGGGAGAGGAGCAGATTGAATGCTTTTATGGATTTTTGAGGGTTCAATATCCATTGGGTTCAAGGTGTCCTGGAAATCCTGATTTCTTAATTTTGTAGAGCTCAATTCTACTTTAAACACTCTTCTCCAAACCTAAACACTCCTCCCCCAGCCCAAGCAGCTCTGCTTGGGCCAGCAGCATCTCTCATGGCTCCAAGGTATCCCAATTTCTTCCCTTTCCAGTGTTTCAGAGGACAGCTTGTTTGGAGAGGAGGGAGCAAGCATAGCTGCAAGGTCTCTGTGGCTGGGCATCAAGCAATTACTGTCAGATCAGATTAGCTCTATGGCACGTTAGCACTTGTTTATGTTAATACAAATGCAGCCTGACTGCTCCATACTATCGATTGAATTATTGTATTTACAGCCCCTATAATAACGTCTAACTGAAAGGGAGGTTCTGATTACAAAACCAGAAACTTCCAAGGTGATTCCTGCTGTGCTTCTGTATGATTTTGAACCCCCCAAAAAAAAAGAAATTAACTGCTAGAAGACACATCCATATTATATTTCAGAGCTGTTGAGCCAGCCCTGAGCCGTGCAGCAGTTGTTATTTTCCAGACACCCTGCTCTAAGCTACAGCAACAAGGAGTGAGGAGCTGCAGGAGCTGCACAGGAGTGCTGGGGTCAGCAGCCTGGTCCAGGGTGCCATCCCTGCTCTGGGAAAACCTGTCACCACAGCAGACAGCAGCAGCACTTAGAGGAGCAGCAGAAATTGGCTGCTCAAGGACAGCAAGGACAGTGGAAAGCCTGTGATTTCAGGAATTAGTGCTGGAAAGCTGGGACCCCCAGGCTGAGGTAATAAGAATAGCTGGAGAATTAGGCAATTCCCATATTCATGAGATCACAGGCTGCAGTCCCTCTGCCAAGGCTGTGTGGAATACACCGAGGGGCAGAGGAGTTCTCTGGGCTTGCTCAAGGCTGCTCCAAGGTGAAGCACAAGGGGAAGGACAGGAATTCTCCACTGCCATGCTGGTACTCATTTATCCATGTAAAATAATCACTCAAGGGCCTCTGCAGACCTTTAGGAACCTGGCTTTGAGACAGTCCCCTCACCTTCTACCTGGTAGGGAATGAAACAGCACCTGTCCCTCTTTTCCAGGAAGGAACTGAAAGAACTAAAGCTCTTTACATAGTTCTCCATTTCCCATCCTAGACATGAAGTCAAGGAGCAGCAGTATATATCTTATTTTCTTGGAAAGAAAAAGCCATGGCTTTGTGTTTATAGAGAGTGTCTACGCCCTTGCCTTCTCTGCTGCTGAAATGCTTCAAGAACATGTGAGCAAAAATCCATTTTTCCTTTGGGATATGAAGCTTCAGCAGATGCTAGTGGGAGTTTCCAGGCTTGGTTCTTTGTCAGTGCTTGCAAAAGCAGCCAGACACTGCACCAGCTCCACTCAGACCCTGGGTAGCCCACCCTGTGGCTTCTCTGGTGCCTGGGAGTGGTGCTGGCAAAGCTCATCTGTTTGCCACACAGCAACATGACTTTCTGCAGTGTTTGGGAAGGCAGTTAGTGACTGCAGGATGACAGTGGCTGTAACCACAAGGGAGTGATTCACAAGACTCAGTAGACTCAGCTGAGCTTTCCATGCAAGGTGCTGCTCCCAGGAAGAAAACAATTAAAGCCCTTCAGACACCGAGGAGACACAGCTCCACTCAGACCCAGCACACTAATTCCTGCTGCCACAGCCAGTCAGAGCTGCTGTGACAGATTTATCTGCTGGCTTTGGACCTTGTTTCACAGACAGCTCACCTGCCATTCTCTCTGATGGAGTCCTGCCTCACCTGAAGGTTCTCTGCATCTCAGACACCTCTCTCCACCCTGCAGAGAGCTCTAGAGGCAAAGCAGTGGTTCAGAGTTTGACTGGGGCAGGGTTAGCACCAGCCACGGCTGTGCTGGTTTGGAACAGCTCTCTGGATTAACAGTGCTGCCTGGGGGTGTTGATCAGCCCTGTGCTGAAGAAAAGGGCCCTCTTGAAACACCTCCTTCTTGAAAGTGCCTTTCAAGAGCCAGGGAGGTAACTGCTTCTCATAAAGGATCAATAGTTTCACTGCTAATCTCTGCACTGTGGTAGCTGAACCTGGGAAACCTCAGGCCTGAGCTGAACTGAGCCTTCTCAGATCTGAGAGCAGTCCCTCAGGAGTCCTGGTTTGTGGTGCAGTTAACTGCCTGGCTCTGATGTTCTCACCAGAGCTGCTGCAAGAGCTGTGTGCTCAGGGGGCAGAGTTCAGGCTTCCCCCCACTGGGCAGTCCTCCTGCCCATGGCTGTGGAAAGCAGTGCTCTGTGCTTGCCCAAGCCACAGCTGCAGTGGGGAGAGCTCCCAGGTCAGTAGCTGAGCTGCTCTGAAAGCTCAGGATGACCAGAAAGAACAAGAAAAGCAGGTTTGGGAAGAGGAAGGGGTATCTTCCCATCCCTCCCAGAGCCAGGCAGAGCTTACAGCCCATTGCTGGCTCTGAGAACCAGCTCTGCTAATGCAAAAGTGCTTCCCCAGCCTTTGATTGCAGGCTGTGCCCTGCCTGGCTGCCCTGTGACCACATCTCCAAGGGACACAGGCATTGCTCATCCACACAGGGCTGTTCTTTCTGCTCATGTTCCAACAGCAGAGCAGGAACTCTGCAACACGTGGGGTTTTTTTCTGCCTCTTGGCACACTCCTCAGGCTTTTCTTCATTACAGCAGTAGCATGAGGCAAATCCATGAAGCAGAGCTAGCCCAGCCCAGCAGCAACTGCAGGCACTGGCATTGCCTGATGGCACTGCAGTTAGTGCACAGCTCTGATTTTGATGCACAGGATGGTTTTTGGCCTCCATGGGGAGAAGCTCCCTGCTCTCTCTGGCCTGTCTAAAGGGATGAGAGTCAGGAATTTAATTTCCTCCTTGCTTAGGAGCTGTTTTTGCCTGTATCTCACCTTGGATATGCTCACTTTTTGAGTGAGGTCATATTCAGGACAAAACTCCAGTAGTGCCTCAAGCTAATGCTACTGTGAAGAGTAATCCCTTTGAGGGTGTCTCAGTGTTACACAATTCAACTCAAAGGGTAATAAAAAAGGGAAATAACATAAAAAAAAAAAAAAGGATATATTAAAAATAACATTCCTAGCCCACCATAAAGAGAAAAATTTAGACATAACTTCCCTTCTTGGAAACAATTCCATTACCTGGTCATGACTTGACTTCTTCCCAGAACAAGCCCCAGCCTTTCCCCCCCAACAACAGCCAAGGTGAATGTGCTGCTTGCATGACACAGCAGAAGCTTTTTGTCCGTGAGCTAGCTGTCCCAGCAGAGAAATCCACACCAGGAGACATGATCCCCTATTTTCAAATGGAAATCATGGAAAGGAGAGGCTCTGAGGCAGGTGATGGTTTTCCTTCAGGGATGGGGGAGTGCCAAAGGATGAGGAGTTCATAGGAAAGCACAGAAGGATGGGTTGAGAGCCTTGGCAGGTGCTGTGTGGTAGGGAATGAGTTTCTGTGGCAGGGAGGAGAGGGTGTAGCAGGGATGGCTGAGGGGAGGAGAGGAGCTCAGAGGAAGCAGAGAAGAGACAGGACAGGGGGGTTGGCCAGGGCTGGCTTGGGAATGCCTTGTAATCAGAGCAGGAGCCTCCAGAAGAGCCTGGAGCTTGTGAGATTCAACCTGTTAAGCACCAAAGGAGCAAGCAGCAGAGTGCCTGACTCTTAAATATTTCCCCCTCTTCCCCTGCCCTGTGGTCTCTGCCCATCCTGCCCTTCCTGCTGCTCTCTGAAACACACAGCATCTGGAAAAAACCAGTGCCCTTATACAATGCCTCTGGCTTCAGGAGAGTGCTTCCAGTGTTGCATTTGGCCCATGGATTTTAATTACTCTCCACTGTGATAGTAATGAGAGCCAGTGGAATTGTACTGATTTTATTTCCTTTTAATTTGCTCTGCTGCTCTGGATGCAGATGAACTTCCCCAGCTCGATGCATGTTATTGATTCATCCTGATGTGGTAAATGGCTGATCTCACTGCAGCACCCCATGCTGTGCCCTCCTCCCTCTGGCAGGAGCCAAAGTGGGGTTCCTTTGCTTGCTTTTTCTTCCTGATGTCCCTGCAAGTGTGGAGAAAACTCAAACCTCTAGTACTGCTGCTTCAGATGCAACACTCAGCTCTCCCAGGCTCCTTTCTGCTCAGTGTGCTGAGTGTGAGGATGGGTTTGTGGTCATCTGATGGAGATGAAGCTGCTGCTGGACCCCCACCAAAGACACCCCTGTCTAGGAGCCTTTCTGAAGGCAGTAGCCAGCTTCTTGCCCTGACAGGTTTGTGGTCACCTGGGTTGTGAGCAGTGGGGAGACAACCTCAGGACCTACCCCACAGTGAGAAAACCTGGCAGCAAGGCTTGTGGTGCTTGAGACTACACCCTACTGAGGGATCCTCCCCACTTCTTTAAAGACCCAGAACTCCTTCATGCAGAGCATTTAATGCCTTTTTTCCTCTGCTTTTACATCATTGAAGCTGTAATGGGGTGGAGACCAGAGTTTTCTTAATACAAAGGCCTAGCAGAGGCTGAGATAAGGAGAGGGAGACAATACCTTGCTGGTTGCAGCAGGGGTGACTGCAAGATAACCTGCAGGCACAGCAGCAGGAATGGAGACACCCCAGTGGAGCCAGGCTGGGTGTGCCAGTGTACTGGTGAAGTGCATGGGCAGCCCTGGCCTGGCACCACACAGCTGCTGCTCCACCTCATGACATCAACTCCCAGGCCAGGGCAGTGCTCAGAAGCTGGGGGGGGTGTTTTCCATCCCCATGGTGGTCATCTTGGAGAGAGGCAGAAGATGGAGTCAGTGGCTCTGCATTCCTCCCCACACCAGCCCCTCAGCACAGCCTGCTGCCAGAAGCCCTGCATGCCAAGATCTGTTTGCAAAAGTTCCCTCATCCTCAGCCCATAACCTCCCAGCTCAAACACTGCTGGCTGAGAACTGATCTTCCAGCTCCAGGAGTGGTTCCAGTGGGAGGCTGTGTCCCAGTTGCATGAGGGATGCAAGTGTCAGCTCATCAAAGGCCAAAGCCAAGGTGGCCAAGCAGTCAGTGATGAGCAGCCCTGCAGCTCACTGATTGCTATCTGCTTTTTGATGGTGGTTATCAGTGCCCTGGAGCACAAACTGAACTCTGGGCCAGAGCAGCTTTGCCTCAAATCAGAGGCTGAACAGTCATTTCAGATGTCAAATGTGCTTGTTCCCCTTCCAAAAAAAAAATCCAGCAGCTCTGTGGACTGTTCTGATGCCCAGGAACACATGCACTGAGCTCTCAGCATCAAGCCAAGGTAAAGCAGATCAGAGGTAAATAGCAGTTTGTCTCCTCACAAGCTGACTTGAGGATTTAGAAGCCTATATCCAATTAAAGCAGCCAGGGCAATTAGCATCAAGACAGTTAAGCTTGATTTTCATCTAGTGCTTGTTAACATGGCTGCTGGAGCTGCAGGGAAGCCTCAAAATTCTCTGCCCCCTTTGTCTCCATCTCACAGAAGTTTTGTTTCCTGACCTGTCTGTGTCTTCCTTCACACCAGTGTCCCCAGTGTCCCAGCCAGCTCAACTGCATCCATTTTGGAACTGCTAAGTTAAAAAAAAAACCCCAACATACATATTTAACAGAAGCATCTAAATGGTGCTACTCTGGTTTGCACCAAGTTTGCCTTCCTTTCTGCCTTTCTCTAACATTTTTTTCACTGTTTAAGCTGTCAAAGTGGAAAGTAGGTGAATGTTTGAACACGTTCCAGCCTCCACCCTTCCCCAAAATGGTTTGCATTGAAATGGGCTTTTAATATCTTCCTGAAAAAAAGAAAAAAAAAAAAAGGATTGTGTTGGAACTGGTACAGCTCTTGCTTCCCTAATTCATTTACAGTCCCTACCTCCCAGGATCACTGGGAAGGAAACAGCATTTCCTCCAGGATTTCTTGGGGGTTTTGTGGTTTGTTGGTTTTGTTTTGGGTTTTTTAATGATCAGATCCTTTACTCTGAACCTCCCAGCTGGAATTCTCTAAAGCACTCTCACATGAGCCTGTCTCATGGATCTTGCCTTGCTTAGAGAAGATGCAGTACAGACCAAGTGTTCTCCTTCAGGAATGAAGCAAAGGGAGCCACGTGGCATCTGTGCATCTGTGACACTGGGTGACAGAGCCCAGTTAGTTCCCAGTAATTGCACTTCAGTTGTAGGAAACCTTACCCAGGTGTGCAGAGGCTGCAGGGAGAGGGTCTAGTTCTGCAAGATGCTGGAAGGAGGTTTAATGATCACGTTTGACAAGTACTGGAGCTGAAACACAGGATTGGAGGATCTAGTCTGAGAGGATCCCAGGAGATCAGGGACCAGCCACCATCCTCATGTTCCAGCCTGTTCACTGCATCTCCCCCTCTGCAGCTGTTGGAGTGAAAATATTGGTTCCATTCACACACTGAAGGGTGAAAAGTCACAACATCAGTTTTCTAAACCTAAGCTCAGAAAAAAACTCAACCTCCTGCAGGAAGAGGAGAAAGTGCTGCCTCCAGGGGTATCAACCATCTCATTATTACACTGCCTGGTTTTACTGCTGCTTTTACACCATCATCAAAGGTTTTACCACTGACTTGAACAGAAAGAGAGCTCTTGTTTCTCCAAGGGACACCAGATGAAGTTAGCAGGATTCTGTTCCAGGGTTTCTGACATGCATCCAAAATCAGCCCTGCCACTGCCCAGGCTGAGGGGAATTTGATGCTGCTGGTGCTGACAAAAGCCCTGAGCAGGAGCACAAATTCCACCTTAGATCTGCACGCTCACATCCTACTTCTGTGCACGTCCAGCTGATGTAATTTCATCCACCATGATCAGGAAAACAAGCCAACAGCCTCAGACAGCCCCAGCTGCTGCTAAATATCCAAACCTAGCCTTGGTTTCAGAAAGAAGTGTGAGAAATGGAGCCCTTACTCTGCAGAAGTTAATGGCTGAGGCAGAAAGCTTCATGCCCTGGCAAAAATGGGTGATGTTAGCTGGCTGGCCTCCAGCTGGTGGATCCTCACAGGTTTTGGCAGCTGGATGACCTCAGTACAGGAATCAGGGCCTCCCACTTCACATAGAGAAAAAAAACCCCAACCCTTCAGTTTCTCACTAGCCCATCTTTGCCCTGGTTTTAGCTGAAGTTTTTAGGCACTGTGCAGTGCTAGAGAGGATCTTGCTGAGCTCCTATTACCTCAGCAGCAGCTGATATGTGATGAATTATTCAAGACCAGCCAGTTCCTTCATTAATTTTAATAAATCAAGTTTTCTCCCATGTTCTAGGCAGTGTTGCCAGCTGGGTTGTGATGAGGTAAGCCCATTATTTCCCAGGGCCTTTTTCATTTGGTCCAGGTTTACATAACTCAGGGCCTTTAGAGAGAACAAGGGATTAATAGCAGGCAGTGCTAATTTGAGGTAGATCTATAGTGAGCAGAAGAGGCAACAGAACTCCCCCACTTCTTGACACTGAAGCACTCTTGGAGCTTTCTGTGCATCTCCTGAGTAGGCAGCAGCACTCTTGGCTCTGTTCAGTTGTTACCAGCCTCACAATTGCTCAGGCTGCTCTTTGTTTCCACTCTCCTGGCCAAATAATGTCAGTCTCATAATGGAGTCAAGGCAAAAAGATGCTGTATGTCCCCCACAGAATTATTTTTTCCTATATTGTGCTTTTTTTTTCCCCCAGCCAACAGGAATCTTCCTAGGAATTGTATTTTTCCAAACTGACCTCTAAGGCCATTCTTATCATGGGTTTTGATATTCAAACCAAGAAACAACAACAAAATGGATTTAAAAAGAAAAAAAGAAGCTATCAAATGAATGTTTCAGAGCTCCCAAGACATTTATTGCTGAGCAGATGACTTCATGGCACTGCTACTGAAGTTCCACTTCATTTTTGCACTCTGCTGGTTTTAGGACCCGATGTATTGCAGCTCCCTCACATCCTGAAGCTTTTGAATTCTCCCAGTGTCTGTTTTCCCCTTATCAGTTTTGTGCAATTCTTAGTTTGTCTTTCTTATTTATTGCTTTCTCTTTTCTCAGTGTTTATACACATAACACCCTTGCTTTCACTTTCCCAATAAACAAGACTGCTGTTGGTTTTTTTTTTCCAAACCAATATATTTACTCAGCCACAGGATTGTGAACATCAGCAAAAAAAAAAATCCAAATTATTATTTCAGTTTTTCTACTCAGATGTCCTTGTTTCACACTTGTTTTCAGCTCTCAGAAATGGCCATTTTCAGAGTTCAAATGATGGATAATTTGTTTGCACTGGGCTCTGTTTGCAGCCAGCAAATCTAACTGTGTAGTGATCATTGGTAACTTAGCAACCAGTTATGTGTTTTAATTCTGTGATCAATTCCTTGCTGTCTGTCAAGGTGAAGCCTGACACAGTGTGTGCCCACAAGGGATACAGCAATTTTTGGAGTTAAGGACCCATCCTCTGGGTGTGACAGCAGCAGGAGGCCCCTGACACCACTCTGGCTGCAGCCTCTTCCAGCCAGGTAACTTTCTTTTCCAGTGGATGTGAAAGTTTAATGCTCCTGCAGTCTGGATATTTTAGGCTAAGCATTATCCAGAAGGAGCTAATTGCCTGCCATATTTTTTCTGTGAGGCAGTGACAGCAAATACATTTTTACCCTTTATCTGTTCAAGCAAAGTGTTAACATTCAGAGGCTCTCACTGGAGTCATTTGTCACCTGAATGACAGAATGAGGCAGAGGCCACTTAGCACAGGCTGGAGTGGCTTTGCTGCTCTATCCTGGAAGGTCTGGCACATGGTTGCTGCTTGGGACACTTGAAAACTCTTCATGATTCTTATTCCTCTCTTGTTCCATGTGAACTCTCTGCTTTTCAATCTAGGGAAGCAACACTCATCACATTCAAGGGCTTGGAAAACTCCTTGTAGGGAGCAAGTGAGGATGGACATCTCTGGGAAGGAAGGTGAGACAGCAACCTTGGCCAAGGGGCAATCCCACTGCACCCCAGGGAGAGAGTGAGGAGAAGCTAAAACCCATTTTAGCTTCAACCAAAAAGAGCCCAGGGCCCATCTGGAGCAGGTTGTAACAACTCTTCCATCACTGTCCTTCTGCACTGAGTGTTCTGTGGTGCTGAGAAATGTTGACAAGCTCCATCTCCAGGCTGGCTTTGCAGCTCCCCCTTCTTGCTGCTGCTGCCTTCTGAAAGGAGCCATATGGGTCTAGTACTGAATGTTACATAAGTGCTAATACAGGGGGATATTTAGAGGTGGCATCTGGGCACTCCTAAATGAGAAAGTGCTTTTTGGGGTCACATTAGGCAAGGAAATGATTTTACTTTCCAATCCTCACTGTTAGCACCAGAGAGTCCAGGGATAGGTGGGAATCTGGGGGGTTCAGTGCTCCTGTTGTGCCTGCCCTGAGCAGGGAGCAGGACCACTCTGTGCTCAAGCAACAGGTATTTTGAGCTGATGTTTTGACCAGTGCCCACTGGTACTGGGCAAGCTGGTGTCTGTGCACAGCAACTGGCCTTGTTAAGAAATTTCCTATGAAATGGACTTTCCTCTTCCCTATTTTTTCAGTGTTTGGGGAATTTAGATGAAATAAAAACTCCAAAACCCGAGCTGAGCTGGAAATTTTTCAAGCAGCTGTAGCTGGAACATCCCCTTTGCTGCTGAAACCATCATTTTCTCTGTTCTGATGAAAAGGTTAATTAGATTTAGAGCATTTATGCACAAAGGGACATCAACAGCATCCTCACAGATTTTCCCTGGCTTGCTTAGGGGTTGGCTTACAGCAAATTCACTGTGGTCACTGCACCCCCCATGCTGTCACAGCCTGATGCCTCTTGTTTACAGCCTCTCCTGCAACATTCAGTAGCACCATAAAGCATCTTAGCACTGCTGCTGCCAGCTGAGGAGTGCACTGGAGCCTGCTGATGGCATTCCATGCATTTCTCTGCACAGGGAAGCAGTTCACTTTGAATGTCACCCAGGCAAGTGGGAAGATGGATGGTGCTGGCAGTGATCCATCCATCTGTTCATCTGCCAACACTAATGTTTAGCTTTTCAGCCTCCCAGTTGTCTTCAATAATGCTGACCTACAGGAGCTGGGGTGGGAAAGGTCACGTAGCTCATTTGGTCTTGCATTGCTGAAGTGGTAATTAAACTTTCTGAGGTGGTGTGGCTAAGCTACATGCAGGAATTGGTTGATGGGTATTTCCAAAGTTGAGTTTCAGTGCTGTGCAGGAGCCAGGTTGGTAGAAGAAAGCTGCTTGTTTGCCTCCAGCTCAGCCAGGATGCTCTTGGTCCAGCTCTTAACCTAAAGGAGTTAGGAAAAAACAAACCAAGAACCCCCAAATCATTTCCATATCCAGTGGAGGTAGAGGGGAAGGGAAAAGGTGCAGATCCAACTTGAAAGAGCAGCCTTTGCCTCTGATAATCAGCTGGGAAAATAACTCACTGGAGCATTCAGGCATATGAAACAGAAGGAAATAAATGGTGCTGACAGCCTGATCAAAGGGCTGCTGGATGAGAAAGAGCCTCTGTCAGAGCTGGTCCAGCCTCCTGGTGCTCAGGAACCCTGCCCAAGAAATTAGGTGACCAGCTACATGTAGTGTAGGAGAAACTAGCTGCATTTTGCTCTTGGGATCTGTTCCTGCTGGAAAGTGCTTTCAGGCTCCATAGTCCATTCAAGCCAGGTTTGTCAAAAGCTTCAGAGGAGAGGAGCAGGGTAATTTTGTCTCCAGTTCCTGAGTTCACCTGGAGGCAAAGGCTCTGAACACACAGGTAATGGAAAAGCTGCCACATCAGTTGGATCTCATCTGCACCAGGGCATTTCCTGGCAAAACTCTGCATAATGATGCTGCTATAGATAGTGCTCCCCTGTGGATATTCTTGTTCTGTAAGCACAGATCCAAGGAAAGAACAACTTGAGTGGTGATGGAGAGGTGCCTGCCTGGAGCAGCACCACTGTTAGGAATTCAGAGTTCTTTATTAAGTCTGTGTGAGTGCAGGGCAGCTCCTAGACACCAAACACAGCACAGAAGGTCAGAGTCTTTGCTGGGACAAAAGCATTGTACTAAAATCCCCCCAAATCGAGGCAGCTTGGTGGGCTTAGATAGATCCCATGTGCAGTGGAAGTGGGAGTTTCACTGGGGCTTCAATGCTGCTTCATCAATAAAGTCACCAGTGTGAACTGGGAATGTTTGGCAAGGCCAGAGAGAGAACTGGCATTTCAGGAAAGCTGCTTCTTGTGCCCCAAATCCCTACAACACTTGTGCAGTTGTGAGTGGAGCACTGCCTGGCCTTGCCAGCAGAGGAACAGCTCCCTCTGAGCTGCCTGTTGCAGAGGGTGTGGGAGCCAGGACAGCACCCCCAGGCACCACACAGCACTGAGCCTCAGGAAAAAAGCAAACCCCTCTGTAGCAACTGGCTTTTCCAGTCTGCCAGCAGCTCTGGAGAGGCAGGGGGGGGGTTCCCAGTGGCTGTGGTGGCAGCTGAATGAAATTGTCACTTGTGATAAGGCATGCTGAGAGCTGGGGGAGATCGTGGCTCTGTGCCCACTGGCAGGGATCCAGGTGATGTCAGCAGAGCCAAGCTCTTTGCTCTGCACCAGGAATGGATGGCCAGGCTGAAGCTGCAGAAACAGCTCCTGGGGATGAAGTGGGCTTGCCTAAGACCAGAGCCCTGCCAAGCCCTGGGCAACACCAGGGAGGACGAGCCAGGAGCTGGGAATTCACTCAGTTCCTCTAGGATGGCACGACTGCCCATTTGTAGGCAAACTCCTCTTTTCCTGAGGGATTTTTTTGACCCACTTTTTTTTCCATTTATTTAATATTTTTTTTTCTGATAGCTTGCCCTGGATTCCCACCAACCCCGGGGACCATCCATCAATATCACCATAGCAACAAGAAGGCATTAATGGTATCCTGCCCATTGACAGTCAGGGGCTACACAGTGCTGAGCTGAGTGGGGAGCTCTTGCCTTCAGCTTCCAGGAGAGAAGCCAGAGCTCTGTGGATCAATCCCCTGGTTCTCCCTTCCCTACATCTCCCCAGACAAGCCTTGTGCTGCACAGTGGCAGTGAGGAACTGCTGCTGGGAAGAGCTGGGGCTGGATCTGCTGCACAAGGAAGGATAAATGTGCCTCTTTGGGTTTGTTTGGACTGGGCTGTGGCACTCAGAGACACTTTACATTGCAAATAAGCAACTTATCCTGCAAACCTCCAGGGAGTTGAGAGCAAAGCAGGAGGCTGGGGGGCCAGGAAAGGGGAATGCAGGCTAAACTGTGCAAAGAGATAAAAGACACCTCATAGAATTCTGCTAAATGGTGAAGGAAGGGAAATTCTCAGCGGGTGTAAATTAGCATTGACAAGCTCTACTGATTTACACTCAGCTCATGGGCTGGCCCATAGTCTGATCAGCTGGAAAGCACCAGTGTCTCAAAGGGAGGGGGTTGTTTAGAGAGGCCCGTGGGAGGTGGTGGGGATTGAGAAGTTGAAAATCTGCAGAAAAAGAAGAAAAGAATTTCTCCTGGCTAGGTAGGGAAAGGCTTGTGATGCTCCCTAGGGTTGCTGCAGAGGCAGAGCCCAGCCAGTGGCACAGTTCTCTGGCAGTGGGCAACCTCCAGAGGACAAATCCCTGAGCCAGCTGAGGGGTACAGTCCCCCCAGCTTGTCTGGGGAGGTGTTTTGAGTACCTGCACACAGAGCAATGAAGGGTGGATGCCCCTGGCCATCCACACCCCAGCCAGGACTGCTGACACTGCTGCCAGCCCCATTTCTCCACACCACACCTGCCTCTGCCAGCAACATGCCAAAGTGCCTGACAGCCTTGGGATGTGACCAAACAAGGTGCAGGATGAGCTCATCCATCTCCCTCACCTTCCTGAACACCTCCTGCCTCCCCCCAGGCCTCTCTCCAGTGAGCTGTGCACTGCTGCCTTGGAAGAACTCTGCTCATCCACCTTCCACTGGCTCTGGGGGGTTGCTGGACCAGTTTCCAGTACAAAAGCAATGAACTGAGTTTGGTTATGGGAATTTTTTTCCCCACTAGAGAGGTGAGAGTCAGGATTCATGCCACCTTCGTGGAAAAACCATCATTCCAAGCCACTAGTGCACTCAAAGTTTGAGGTTGATGGCTGTGCTGCAAAATATGTCTTGCTGGTGCAAGGAGGGGAGCAGACACTTCGGATGCACTCCTTCCTCTTGGAATTAATTGCTGTTTTCTTTGCCCTGTGATCTTAAGGATTGGGTGGAGACTACTCAGGGCAATCTTCAAACAAGGAATTGGGAATCCCTTAGCAACCCCTGAGAGATGCAAGTGCAGAGGACTGGTTTGCTGTTGCCTTCCTGGGGTGGGTGGAAGCAGTCAGTGCTGCTGTTAGGTGCATGCAGAGGAGGAACAGTAGATAGTAGCATGTGAGAAGCAAGCAGCTCATTGCACAGCAGAAATGGAATGCCATTGCCTGTGCTCTCAGGAATCCCTGGAACATCAGAGGTGCAAGAAAGACTGTTCCCCGTGCCAAGCTGTCTCTGAGGGGATGTGCTGCTGATTCAGCTGCAAAGGCAGGGGTTATAAATGCAGGGAGCAGAGTGCAGGTGGTGGTTTTCTCCTTATGCCCTGGTTTTGAAACCAAGAGCACAGTTGTTCCTCTTGACAGTGATCCTGATTTGTGCCATGGAGCAGACAAGGAAAGCTGATTAAACTGTAGACTCCAGGAAAGGCATGTACAGCTGTTCACCCCAGCAAGGGAAGGAAAGCTGGGAAATGATACTGGTTTAGACAACTACAGTGCTGGTGCCTCTGCTGTTGCTGTTTCACTCTGTGTAAGCTGCTAGGACAGACAAAAACCCCAAGAAATCTAACTGCAGTCACATCATCATCCTACTGCAACTAGTTTGTTCACTGGCTGAGTGAACAGCTAAGAAAGCAGAGCCAGGGAACCTTTATTTTTCTTTTTAACCTTTAACTTGAAAAAAAAAAAGAATATATTCTTTCCCTTGAGAGTGTTGGTGTTCTGCTGAGCAGCTGAGTGATGGGCATGACACTGCAGTAGACAGATCATGCTGTGTCCATGAGATTTGCTGTATCAGATAGCACAAAAAGCACAGCAGTATCATAGCTTGCTAAAATCCTTTGCACAGCTCTTTGAGATGTGCTTTTCACTCCCCTTTAGCTCTGAAATAACAGGCAGACTGTAGTGTGGAATAAACCCACCTCTGTTCAGTGGGGCGACTGACAAAACCCAGCACAGAGAAATTGAATCTCTCATTTCAAGATGGAACAAGGTGACTCCAGTTACTCCCCTGGAAACAGGAGTTTGCCCTGGTGGCAGTGACTCAGAAGTTCATTTGCTTCTGACTGAGATGTTGTAAATGTGGAAAGTGGAAAATACACCAGAGTCATTTGATCTCTGTGATCAAGGCAGGAGAGGCCAAGCTGCTCTTCCCCAGCTGGTGGAACAAGCTTCCCTGCTTCACTGGGCTGTCCAGCAAACCTTGCTGCAGTGAACTGAGACAAAGCCACTGAGCCCTGCTGGGTTTGGTGGTCTCTTTTCCTCTGTGGTACCCTGTCCTGATGTCCCTGGAGCCCCTGGGCACCAGCAGCCCTCTCCTCACCAGCACTGAACCTTATCATGTGCCTCCCTGCTTCATCCTCCTGACTCTGTGGTGCTTTGCTGGGAAGGGCAGCCAGGCAGAACTCTTCTTACGTGGATGGAGAGGAATCATTTCTCCTTCAAGCTTTAATCCCTGCAAAGCAAGTTCTTTGGGGGGATTTTGCAGGAAAGTGAAGGTTAGTGGCAAGTCTCCAGGCGTGCACTTATCAGAGGAGTGAGGAGAAGTTGATTAAACAGAATCACATGGTAGAAAATAAGCTGAGCTCATGGTGCCTTCAGTCTTACTCTCACTTAAGGCTTGAGGCTCATAAACCACCAGAAGATTTTCCATCCCTGAGCAAGAGAACAGGGAAATGTTGCTCAGCCAATGCAAGTGAAGAGCAGGCAGTGATGTGAGGTGCCAGATTCCCAATCCTGGAGGATTGCTGGGCAGAATCAAGCCCTCTGGCTTTGGGAAAGTGTGGACAGGGCTGCCTGGAAGTACCCAGGTGGGGAAACACAAGAGCAGTGCTCATGTACAGCAGGGAGCCACAAAGAGCTGGCAAGTCCCTGCTTGGTTTATCTGGAAGAGAACACGGGGCGTGTTAGGGCTGCTGGGTACCTTTAGGAGAGGGTGAATTAGTACCCAGAGCTGAGTCACTGTGTGAGAGAGGAGCATTAACTTCATGGCCTCAGACTCCTGTGGTGAGCTCTGAGGTGCAGAGAGGACAAACTCATCTTGCTGTAGTTTCTTTGATGGTGACCATGTCAAACTTTCCTTTGCTTTCTTCCTCTGGGCAGTGGGGGCAGGAGTCCCCTCCACAGGGTAGCAATTGGCCTGGGTGCTCAGTGGCATGAGGTTCAGCTGCCTGATGTGCTGTGCACAGCCCTTAGGGCAGTGGCATGGGTGGGATGGGTGGAATTCAGAGAGCTCAGGAGGAGGGAGGTGCTCCTTTCAAGGATGGAGTGACAGGAAAGAAAGGTGCTGCTGTCTGAGCTGGCTGCTGGGAGATCTCCACAGCTGCCCTGTGGGTGTGGGGCAAAGCAGAACTCAGATCCTGAGGCTCCCTCACTCCAGCCAGGGCACTGAGCCCCTTTGCACACCCACCTGTGAGCTACGTCCACGTGCACCTTGGTCTGAGCTCTCCTGAAAGGATCAAAGGGAATTCCTGTGCCTGAAGTGAAAAAATCATTTTTTTTAGAGAAAGGAAAATCATCTCTTGTGGGTGACAAAGCATAAAATCAATTATTTGGAAAGAAAATGCTCCTCTTCCTCCACTTAACCAGTCATTTTGGGTGCCTGCCTACGTGTCAGCAAGCTCTGCACAGCCTCCTCTGGAAAGTTTCTGTCTCCTGCTGGCTCTCCCACTCAGCTCTGGCTGGTCTCTGTCTTCTCTGGGTCCTCCACTCTGCAAACCTGCCTGTGGCCTCCCCTCTCTGTCCCTCACTCTCTGCCTGCCCCACTCTGCTGTACCTAACTCCCTGCCTTGGGCAAGGACCACGTTACTCTCAGCTCTCACTCCAGCAAGGGTGGTTTTCTCTTTGGATTTAGTGTGAAAGCAGAGTGCAGAGTGGCTTTTAGTGCCAGTGGCTCTGACTGCTCCCAGCCCAGCCTCACAGGCCGTGGCAGCTCTCACTAAACAGCAGTTTCTCACAGGAGCCCTTTGGCACTACCAGGAGTCTTTTCTTCCCTCCTCAGTGGCTGGCTCTCACATCATCTCATTCTCTCTTTCTTGACAGATCATGTTCTAACCTATGATCACAGAAAGTCCTGATCCTCATGTTTCTCTGCTGTCACCTGTGGGCTCCTCCAGAGCCGTGAAGAAGGGGGAACTGCAGCCCCATCATGAGAAGACTGGGTGAGAAGTGCCTGGGACATCTTGGGGAAGAGCCACACTTCGAGTTTTTGCTTTTAGCCATTAGGAATGACAGCAATAATGTTCTCCATTTAGTGGTGATCCACAGGAGCAGCTCTGCCTTCCCCCTCTGAGATTAGATTAGAGATAGCTTCATTAGTGCAGGGGCAACTGCTAATTGCAGCAAGGGGTCAATCAAGCCACTAGTGACTTACCAAGCTTGGCCTCCAGGCAATACACTGCCTCAGATTTCTCTTCAGATGGAGGGTGCCTCACATGGTTAGATGCCTGAGGTGTCTTAGCCTTCAGGGAGTAACAAGTCTCTTCATTCCCCTCCTAGTCAAAGTGGCTTTGCTGCCTGAATTGCTGGCAGCATGTGGAGAACCCAGCTGCACCACAAAGCCAGCAGTGTGGGCTCTACCTTCCATGGTCCTGCCTTGCTTTACCAAGACCTCTTCCTGAGTCTTCAACCTGGTTGGTTCTTGCCTGGCTTGTTATTAGAGACTGATGTCCCACCATCCCAGCTCTGTGTTGCCCTTTGGAATGTCAGGCTAACCCCATGCCCCCTTTGCCACTGGCTGCCAAGGGAGGGAGTGGACAGAGCTGTAGCAGACACTGATGTCTTGTGTGACTGCTGGCATTTCCATGGGGCCTCAGTCCTTACATTTGGAGTCTTTCCATTCAATATAAGGAGTCTTCTTCCACTTCCAAAGATGACCTAGACACGTAGCCTTCATCCTGCTGGCCCAAACTGCAGTTTTGGGATTTAATCCTCTGCATTGCTCTGAGCAACTTAGATTCCCTAGGCCTTGCAATTCTGAACACAGATCATAGGAATAGCCTTAGAAATGACACCTCCTCCTTCTCAGTCTCTGTTGAGCCATCATGGGGGGTGAGCAGGGTCAGGAGGGTGTGTTTGGGGGTAGTCTGTGAGGTATCTTTGTCTCTGAACTGGAACAGCCTTGGAAATGCTTGGCTGCCAGTCACTAAACCATATGCATCTTCCTTTGAAGGGTGAATCAGAGCATTAAGGGGCTGCAGTGTGACTCTCAGGCACAAAACCACCAGCAGTCAGCCTTCTTCTTCCTCCTTGCTCCTTGAGCTGCCATGTCATCCTTTCCCACCCCCAGCCTCCTCCTTAACCCACACATTCTTGTCTGCACCCCAATTGAGGGAAAGAGCCTCACTATCTCCTGTGAGCCACCCCATAGTGCTGCTGTGTGAGTAACCAGAGCCTGCAGCAAGCACTTCAGAG
>JAOEGS010018628.1:3720-32478 GCA_025447755.1 Corythornis vintsioides | reverse complement strand
AGCTGTTGTCAGGGAATAGCTGAGGATAAGTAAGATGAACTTCCCCCAATTCAGCTGTAAAACCACTGTTGGCTTGGCTAGGGATGGAAAATTTTCCTGCCCCAAGCCCCGTGGCTCATCTCCTAGTTACATTGCTCTGTTTCTACCCAAGCTGTTGGTGTTTGGCTTCTGCACTCCCTGGAAGCAGCCCTGCTTTGCATCCTGCTAGCCAGTCACCAGGCTGCTTCAGTAACTCATCTTTCCTTCCATTCACAGGTCTTCTACTCATGGCGACCCAACCCATGTGAGAGCTCTCTTATGTGAGTAGCCAGCAGCACACTTTGCTGTCTGTGCTCTGTGGACACTGACTGGCATCTCAAACGACACCCCAGCTCCCTCCTCTCCCCCCTAGAAGCCACTTAGAGCCTCCATGTGCATTTGCTATGACATACATCAGTGTTGATGAGAGACAGGAGCACTGCACGGTGATCCTGAGCTGCCAGAATAACCAGCTCTGTGCACAACATGGCTTAAAGGATTTTTCTCTTAGCACCATGCATCCACTAAAGAACCTAGACACTCAGATTTTCACGGGGGACTTCCAGACTCTAGACTCCTGCCACCCAGGCAAGGCACCCTTGGCTAATCCCAGGGGCAAACGGATGTATCGGAGCGTGGAGAACCTGCACTGGGCGAGCGTGGCTGACTCTGGGCTGCATCCTCACTGCACAAGCCTGGAGAAGGAGACCCTGTGTGGAGGCAGCAGTCAGTGGACAAAAAGCCGTGCGGATGCGGCCCCAGTGCAGAGCACATCAGACTCCCTGAGCAACCTCTCCCTCCGTGCCAAGCAGACGGCCGGGTCAGCACAGAACCTGCTCCTCCCCCCCTTTGCCAAAGTGCCTCCCTGGCTCTTCCCTTCCTCAGAGGAAAGAGCCCTGCTCGGAGATGCCAAAAAGGAGCTGAAGGAGAAGCTGAGGCTGCACAGCAGCAAGTTGCCAGAGGCCTGCAAGCCGCTGCGTCCACAGGTGGCCCTGCCCGACCTGGTGGCCCAGGAGTTTGAGTGCCAGCTGTGCCAGCAGTGCAGAAATGGTTGTGCTGTCAAGTGCTGCCCGCTGTTGGTGGAACACACGGCCCTCAGGCACAGCCTCACGGGGAGGCAGAGGTTGTGTTTTGCCCACAGGCACATCAGTCCAGAAGACATCAAGCAGGAGGCTCAGAGGAGGCTTCAGCTCCGAAGGCAGAATAGCTCCCCCAGTTTGCCCCTTCAGCATGCCAGGGTAAGTCCTGAGATGGCCAAATCCAGAACAGCAGAATCCTTGGGACCGTCCAGTGGGGAAACAGAGGGCAGAGCCACAGTGGGGCACAGCAAGGCAGGCCACTGCAAAGGGAGGCTCTACATCCCCACCTTTGAAGAATTCAAGCAAATGAGAAGTCAGGAGGAAAACTCCTCTGCCAGCAACAGTGCAGCAACAGGTGGCTTGGAGAAGGACCTTCCTGCAGACCAGGCCATGGAGGAGGAAGGGAACAGTAAGGAGTTCTGTCCAGAAGCTCTGGGGACCAAATCTGTGAATGGAGCTGCTGTCACAGCAGAGGATGATGATGATGTGTTCCATGAAAACCACATTGCTGGCTTTTCCCTCTATCCAGCCACGTGGGATGCTTTCAGGATGAGCAGCCCTGAGGTGAAGGATGGAACCTTCCAGATCTCCAGCCTGGATAGATCACCCATTTGCTCTAGCCCTGTCCCACGGTCACCTTTACAGGCAGCACCCAGGTCTGGGCAGGACACCTCCAGGGATGAGCAGCAGAAAGGAGAGTCAAGAGCATTCAGTGATGGCCTCCCCCTTGCAGGACAGTCACTGGCTTCTGAAGACCAATCCTCTTGCTGTTCATCGTTGCTCTTAGAAGCCACAGACTTATCCAGCTATGGAGCTAAGCTACAAAAAATGAAGGATGAATTCATAGGTTCAGCCCTGGAACTTATTAAGAAAAGGTAACATGCTCTGTGGGGTCTCCTGAAAGCAGTTCCCTTGTTAACAACCTGGGCTCTCTCTCCTGATACGTCCATTTAACTCCCATAGCATAAAAACTCTGTTGGCAGAGCCTTTCATCTTAGCATCTCTGATAGCTACGTGGCCATGGCTTTAAGCTGGTGAGCTTAAACTCCATCTTTGCCTGGGATTAAACATCAAAAAGCATTTTCATCTAGACTTTGCCTTTTTTTGTACATCTTAATCCTGTGGAGACAGCAGCCATTAGAGTGCTGACACCCAGTTTCCCACCCATTTTATTTCTGCAATAAATTGTTGAAATGTATTTATTTTCACATCTGTTAAAAGCAGGGATACATAGTAATATATTTCCTTAGAAAAAAAAAAAAAAAAGATTTTAGGATCTATCCCAGCCAGGGTTTTTCCCTGGTGGCCTTGATGGTTTCAGTGTGGTTTCTGTGCTTTTAGTATCCTCAGTGGTTTTTGTTTGGGTGTGTTCACTCTCCCTAACTAGATTTATTAAAGCACATGAAGTGATTTTACTAACAGCAAAATGATAATTGAGCTAAAAATGGAGGTTCCAGTATCAGAGAAGTTGTTTCATGGGAAGGAATGCCCCTTGGCATGTTTATTTTCCATAGTACTAATAATTAGTGGCAAAGATTTTAATATCTGGAGGCTAGCAGGAAGAAAACCAATCTGTTGGCAGTGCCAAAGTACTGGTTAGTGGGAAGCTCCAGTTTCCTTCACCTGGAAATGTCTCAGTTTGCCATCATTTTCACCTCAGGCTGTAATGTGCCTGGATATTCATTTACAACTCAAGCTGATTCTCACTGCACAGGTGGGAGATTTTTTTGTCTGGATGTTTTGGGTCCTAAATTATCATTGCTGATATCCAGGCCACATTTTTTTCTGTCTCAAATGAGCTGAAAGCTGGGGGATTTGGTCCCATTTTAGAGAAACAAGCTCAGCAAGCCTTTGATGGAGATGTGATGGAGCAGCACAGAACAGGACAGCTGAAGTTGTCTTCTTTTTCTAGTGGTTCTGTGTGTGTGTTTCAGTTTCACAGAGCACCTTTGTCCTAGTAATGCATAGTTAATTACTTAAGACTCGTTCAAATGACTTTAATATTTCATCAGTGAAGATTTAATTTTCAGCTTCATAATTACAGTGACTTCTCCCCCTCATAGGTCACTGGGTACCTGTAACTTAGGCTGTAGTCCTGGCTGGGAAGGGGTGAAGATGTAGGTGGAACTCCTGTGGGCATTGCAGTGCATCAATCCCCATTGATGGCACCAGGATGGCAGGTGCTGGAACAGCTTCTCCTAGCAGAGGAGGGGTCTAACCACAACTAGACCTTGAGTTGTCCAACCAGGGCTGAGGAGATCTGCTTCCACACAGCATGGGCTCTGCTTTCCTTGCTTTTCTCAGCTCTAGCTGCACAACCATGGTGGTATTTCTCAGTCTCCAGTCACACTCCCTTTGCTCTCTGAGCCCTCAGTCTCACTGCAGGTCAGATCTGGAAATGTTTAAGGAATATCCCTGTTGGGTGCTGGAAACCACAATCAGCAATGGCATCTGGTGCACAGAGAGCTGCTGTCAGCTTCACTTAGAGGAGCATTAGTGTTCTGGAGTGTTTAAGTGGGTGATCTTGAAGCAGTGTACAAATGAGAAGTGAAAGCTCAGTTTCTCTGTGACAGGGAGGACAGGATGGTGGGGGGTGGTGTGATCAAGAGGAGGATGCTGCAGTTCTGACCTTGGACACATTCTGTTCCCTCTCTGTGCCTCAGCATGGTCCCTTCCTTCTGCTGTTTGAGCTGGAGCAGCTTTTGGGAATGGTGGTTTTCCAGCAGTGGCAGATCCTCTTCAAGAGCTTTTCTCCTTTACCTCTTCTTCCCTCCCACAGCTGTGCCCAGCTGAACTGCTCATACTGTACCCAACTCAAGGAAACTTTGATGGAGTGATCTGGCTGGGAATACCTAAACCCAGCTCATTTTAAGATTGGTTTCACATCACAGTTACAGCAGGAGTAATCTGAAGGAGTGACACTCCAAATGTGGCTGGGAGGGGACAGGAACCTCTGAAGCCAGAGCAGGCTGGGACAGTCCTGTGGTGAGACCACAGCCTTGCTGCCTGTGCTGCTCTTCCCACGGGGCTGGAAGGGAGCTAAGGCAGTGTGTTGGTGTTGGTGCCCCCTTCCCACAGGTCTGGGTGGCTGATACTTGCAAATCCACATGGCAGGAGCTAGGGCAGCAAAAAGCAAAAGCCAGGAGCTGTTAGCACTGTGCTGTTGGTAAATCCTCTGGTCATGTCAGCTGGGACCTGAAAACATAAATGGAGGAAGATGGAAAAGCTGGAAAATTGCAAAGCAACTTCACTGGCCTGATAACAGAGCCAGTTTGTGTTCTGGGAGGTTTGTTCCCTCTTCAGTGATCTCAGGGTTGGCTGCTGGTTTGTTCTGGGAGCCAGCTGTCATTCTTCATAAGGAAAATGCCCATCTGTCTCATGGGTTTGCCTGGAGCTGACAGGGTTGGAATTGCACATTAGCAGTGTGACCTACAAGAGTAAGTTCAAAAGTGAAGCCTTTAAAAATAAGCAGATTTTTGTCACAGGAGACTTTTGTTAAGCATAAAATAAATTCATAACCTGAAATATGTTCCAGACACTGACTTCCTGGATGGACAAACATCCATCTCCAGTCTTAACAACTTCTCTTTTTAGAAGAATCCAAGCCCATAAAAATTAAGTAAACACCAAATGAGAGAAAAAAATCCAACAAATTAATTAATATTCTTCCAAGCAGGCTTCATTATGCATGGAAACAAGATGTTTTAGGGAATCTTAAAGTATCACAAGTGGTCTTGCAAACTCCAGCCTGTCGAGTCAGTGGTTTTGCACCAGACTGTGTGTGTCTGGAGAGATGGTGCTGTCTGCAGAGAGGGGCTGGAACAGGCTGCCTGTGTCCTTGTTAGCACCAGCCAGCCACGGATAACAGCATCCCAGGACTGCCAAATAAGAAAACAGATTCTGCCAATCTTTTCAGGACTCTGGAGTGTACCAAAAAGCCTGATCCTGAGTTCACTGAAGGCAGAGGGAATCTTTCCAGTGTTTTCGGAGGGTTTGGGATCATATGAGATGAAAAACAGAGAGAAAGCTCCTTTAATCCTCTAATCTCTTCAAAGTATTATGGTTTTTAACAGGTGATTTTTTTCCAGATTAGCAATATGGTTTCTGTGTTGACAACATCTCTTTAAATAGCAGCAAATATGGGAATGCCCTACTTAGAAAGAGATTTTTCTGCTCCCCTATTGGGAGCACCTCATGTTTTATGGACATGAAAATGCCCTGATATCCCAGACTGATGCTGGCATGAGTGCAGTTGCCCAACCTGCACTGCTGTGAGTGAGTTTAGAGCCCCTGAAACATGCAGAGCCACCCACCAGTGCTTTGTGTCTGACCGGCCCAGATTCCTGCTGCCCTTCCCTTGAACTCTGGTGACTGGTTGTTCAAACCTGAGCTTGCTGCTCACCCTCATCACCAGGTATGGCAGGTGAACTGCATATGTGATGTTCATCAGGGTCTGCTCCTTCCCTTGCAGCTGCAATGCTGAGACTGCTGCCAAATCCCCCTGCAAGGGACAGTGTGATCTAAGGGAAGCTGATCTCCCAGCAGCAGAAGACAGCCAGCAGCCCACAGCGATGTCCATGGCAACAGAGACCTGGGAGGACAAGCCAAGCAGTGAGCCATCCAGCGACACTCCACCTGCAGGGAATGTAAGGGACAGGAATTCATTCCCCTCTCCTCTCGGGTATATGTTCAGGGGTTGGTTTTCTGGTCAGAAGCTCTGAAGGATCCTTTTCTTGTAGGAACTGGGCAGGCTGGGAGCCTGGGGTCTGGAATCACGACGACTCCCACAAGTGATTAAATTCTGTTAGAAGCATTTCTAGTGCCATTTTGATTACAGTTAATGGAACAGGAGTCAGTTTGGTTCCCCTGCCTGTCTGCTACTGCATCTCTTGCAGCAATAACCCCTTCGTGGCTTTCATCCAGCCACTCATTTCTGCCCTGCCCAGGAGGTCACAGACTCCCCCCTGGTCCCCATTTGGTCAGACTGCTCCTGGAGAGCACAGGGGCTGGGGATCCTGACCCTGCAGCTCAAAGACCAGAGGCAAGCGAGCTCAGATCCCTGTCGGCCAGGCTCACCCCTCTTTGTGTCCTGTGGGCTGTGCTCTGACATCTCCATGGTTATTTGACAGCTCATCCAGCCACATAGCAGAGCTGCACTGACAATCCCACCACCGCTGAGTGGCACCTAAACCCCCGAGGCTACAGACCGGTGGCCGCTTTGACCACCACCTTCCTCCAAACCCCCCCTTGCCTTGCTTTTCAGAGCCCTGGGCCCGGCTGCCGCCGCTCCAGCTCCGACCTGGTCCACGAGAGCGCGGAGGGGGCCAAGGCGCAGCGGGAATGCCGGCTCCGGCCGCACTTCAGCGACCCCATGCCCACCGACTCGGTGAAGAGGAAGCAGCTGGAGCTGAAGATCGCGGCAGCCGCCCGGCAGCACGCCCAGAAACGCCGGCAGGAGCGCGACTACGGTACCCGCCCCAGGGGGGGACGGGCCAAACGGGTCACAGCACTGCCTGGGGTGGAAGGTGCTAGAGCTCAGCCAGTCCAGCAGGGACAGCTGCACCTAGAGCAGGGTGCTCAGAGCCTCCTCCAGCCCCACCTCAGGGATGGGGCCTCCACCACCTCCCTGGGCAACCTGCTCCAGTGGCCACCACTCTGCTGGGAAAGAACTTTAGTTCTCATCTCCATCCACTCCTTGCTCATTTCAGCCATTGCCCCTTGGCCTTTCCCTGCAGCCCTTTGGAAACAGCCCCTCTCCAGGCTTTGGAGCAGCTCCCTTCAGGCACTGGCAGGTGCTCTAAGGTCTCCCTGGAGCCTTCTCTTCTCCAGGCTGAACAACCCCAGCTCCCTCAGCCTGTGCTGGGAGCAGAGCTGTCCCAGCCCCTGAGCATCTCCGTGGCCTCCTCTGCTCCATCAGCTCCATGTCCTCCCTATGCTGAGGGCTCCAGAGCTGGACACAAGGCTCCAGGGGAGCTCTACCCAGAGCAGAGCAGCAGAATCCCCTCTCTCCATCTGCTGCCCACACTGCTCCTGCTTCAGCCCACAATGGATTAGCTGCTGGGCTCCAGCACATTCTGGCTGCTCATTTCAGCTATTCTTCTAGCAGCACCCCCTAATCGTTTTCTGCACAGCTATCCTCTCATCCCCAGCCTGGATTGACAGGGCTGCTCTATCCCCTCATCCCCAGCCTGGATTGCCAGGGCTGATCTATCCCCTCATCCCCAGCCTGGATTGACAGGGCTGCTCTATCCCCTCATCCCAAGCCTGGATTGCCAGGACTGCTCTATCCCCTCATCCCCAGTCTGGATTGACAGTGGGGATTGTTGCAGCCAATGCTGCAGTTCCAACATTCAGCTCTGCTAGGCTGGTGTAAATATGGAGTAAGTCTAGTGATCTAGGGCAGGGAAGCATTCCAGGCATGTGAGAAATTGGGATCTACTCTGCTGTGTCTTGGCAGATGGCAGGGGAAGAGAAAGCCCAAATGAGCTGGTGGGTATGGGCAGTGCAGGGATGGCAGGCCCTAGGCTTCAACTGGGAGCCCATTCACTTCTGACTCCCGCCAGTCTCAGCAGCCAAACAGGAGTGGAGACAGCAAACAGCCCTGCTCAGCAGATCCAGGCTGTCCCCGGGATCCCTGCCCCTCGTGCCAGCTCCAGCTTCTCGGCGGAGCCCCGTGCAGCCGGCAGCGCCAGTAACGCCCGCTATCTGTCCTCAGGTCCGGTGGTGGCGAAAGCCAACCTCGGCCACGGCGGCAGCTTCGACGAGACCCGCCGAGCCCCGCGGGGCTCCCTGCGCTCCAGGCACCACTGGAGCAACGTCAGCAGCCTGAGCACGGACAGCGGGATCGTGGGGATGAGCGACGGCCGGGACGACCCCGACCCGGAGCCCGGCACCCGGAGCAAGGCGGCGGAGGTGGAAAGGGCGGATAGCGGCATCGGGCAGATGCCGGGCAGGAGGTGGAGGAACAGGGCGGCGGAAACGCTGAGCTCCCTGCAGGCCTGGGAAGCTCATCGGCCCTGCACCGACTGCGGGGAGAGGGAGCTCCCCGGGGAGCCCGACGTGCAGAACCGCAACCAGAGGAGGGCAGATCTCTGCGAGAGGTGCCGCAAGCGCCGGACCGAGCGCAAGGAGTCCGTGCTGGAGTTCGTCAACACGGAGGCCAGCTACGGAGAGGATCTGCGGATCATCAAAGAGGAGTTCTACCTCCCCATGCAGGCAGCTGGGCTGCTGAGCCAGGAGCAGCTCCTGGGCATCTTCAGCAACATCCAAGAGCTCATCGACCTCAATGAGAACTTCCTGGAGATACTCCAGGAGGAGATTGATCAGGCATTCGACCAGGTATGATTCAGGCTGGGCAGACAGCAAGGGGTTTTCTGTTAGTGAAACAGCAGATCCAGTTGGTGCAGAGGATCTGGAGGTTGGACTCCTGGGTTCTGGTCATCTGCCTTGTCCCCCTAAAGGAGTGATTTCAGTAGGTCTGTGCCCTGTCACAGCTTCTGGCCTCACTCTGCTGTGCTAATGCCACAGGCCAGCAGCAGTCTAGCTCATTTAGCTCATTAACAGGACCTAACTGTCCTTAACGAAGTTAGCTTGGACACTGATGAGAGTGTGACCATGGGGGCACAGAGCTCAGCTTGGCTTGGCTTCCAGACCACGCTCTTGCAGCCCTGAGCTGGCTCTTTTCAGGCTGCCTTGGTGTATTTGCTTTGGATTTATTATCACATTTATTGCACCTTGTCTCTAGGCTGACTGCTGGGCTGGGCAGCACAGGCTGCCCCCTGCTCTGGCAACACGTGGCCCTGGCAGCTCTGTGTACCAGTTGCTTCTCCTGATGCACCTTGCTTTGCACAAGGAACTTTCCTGCTCCACCATGGTAGTGGGGAGAAAGCAGAGAAATAGAAATAAGACTCTAGAGCAGCAGTGAGTGCAAAGGACATAGAAACATCTCCACACACCTCTTTGTTCAAGGAACTAAAACCCAATTGTTGCTGTTATCAGTTTCACCAGGATATTTTGTTCTCCAGGAAACACATCCTTCCTCTCTCTCCCAAACCCTGCATGTCAGGCTGAGTGGTGCATGTCTCAAAAACTGGCAACTTGGACAACTTTGACAACCACTGTGATGCCCAGTAAAGCCAGATGTGCTCTGCAGGTGTGATGTGCCCTGTGAATAATTTATTGAGGTGATGACTTCTACAACAAGGGGTTTCCCCATCTTCTCCTTCGTGTTGCTCTTGCAGAGCTCAGCATTGCACCAAGACACCAACAGCCAGAGATGGGCTCCTTTCTTGCTGTTGATACAGTAGTGATTGCAGAGCACGTCAGCACACACTGACAAAGTTAAGAGCATTATGTGGCACCAGATTCTTACTATCCCCTTATTTTATTACACATTGTTGCATTAGCCTTATGGCAAACCTGCCAGCAGGAAGGGCCCCAGGGCACCCTCTTGAATAGCAGGCTCACCCAGGCCTCTGGTGCTTGGCCAGCAGCTCTGGTGAGCTGGCTGAGCCCATCAAAGCTGAGATGACAGTTCTTTATGTGCAGAAGAGCAAGCAGCTAGACCAGCTTTCCTTCCCCTCCACACACACTACCTCCTCTGGGACCTGCAGGGACTGCATGTCCACCAAAGGATCCACCTTTGGCCTGGTGTTCCCAGATCCTGCAGTAAGCTCATGCTGATGGGACCAAGCCCAGGCTCCATCCATCCTCTCCTGAGCTAACCCAGCAGGGGCTGTCTTGCTTCCTTGTAGGGAGATGATGACCTGATGACCGTGTGCATCGGAGAAGTGTTTCTAGAGTTTGTCAACATGCTGCCAGCCTTTCAGACCTACTGTCTTCAGCAGTCCTCCTCTGTCAACATGCTCAATGCACTGGAGAAGGAGAAGGAGTTGCTCAGGTGAGAAAAGGGATGAGTATTCTTCAGGCTTTGGGGATGGGAGGGCAGCAGGCTGAGGGGGATGCCTTTGTCAGCTCAACTAGATCAATGTTTTGATGATGTTCTTCTGTGATGAGCTGCTCTCTCTTGTGGTGAGGAGAGTAATTTGTTCTCTGAAGGATATCCTGTCCTTGGCATCTCCACTGAGCAGCCAGCTGGTGCCCAGCTTATACTGTGTTTTGTGGCAGCAGTGTTTGCCCACTCTCCACTCTGCTGAAGCACAGAACACCCACTGAGTAGAGCTCTCTGTCCTTGCACCAGAATTTCCACTGGGCAAAATCACTGCGTGGAGCAGTGTGACTTGAAGCTGTTTCCCATTCCTAGCCCTGGCCCATTGGGCAACAGCAGGCGAGTCCCTTCTTCTTCCAGGGGCAACAGCTTAAAATGATGACAGTAGCAAATCCTTGTTCAGAGTGCTGTGTAATGGAATGATGAAAGGAGAAACCAACTAATGAAATCTGATAGAAAGTGATCTATCTGCCTCAGGCCCGTGCCAGTGTGTGCCAGAGAAAGGTCACACCCTCCTTGGTTTACTAGGTGCCAGTGGCCTGGGCACCTTGTTGCTGCTCTGCAGCTGAGCAGAGTTTTCCAGAAGGCAGAATTCACAAGGCTGTGAAAACCAGAGGGGCTGCTGCAGTGCCCAGCAGCTCTCAGCTCCACGCTCCTGCTTTCCACTTAGGATTGCAGCATCTGCTGACGGAACAGCCGGCGTTTCATTCTCTCTTCTTAAATCCCTGCAGAATATTCCTCAACGTCTCCCAGAACGACAACACGGCCCTGAGGAGGATGAACTTGAGGTCTTTTCTGATGGCCCCTTTACAAAGGGTCACCAAGTACCCACTGCTGCTCAGCAGAATCATCAAGGCCACCAACGAGTACCACCCGGACCACGGCAGCCTGCGGGAGGCCAAGAGCCGCATCGAGTCCCACCTGGAGCACATCAACATGAAGACCAAGCAGGAGGGGAACACCTGGACCCTCCGATCCTTCCGCCAGGACAGCAAGAAAAAGAGGGAAGTGATCAACATCGAGATGAGAGAAACTGCCCTCAAAACTGTAGGTTGGTTGAGGGAGGAGACACGCTTTGTGATGGAGGGCTCTCTGCAGCTGGCCCAGCCCCCCGACGGCCAGTGGGTGAAGAAAGGCAGCAAGACCCTCAAATTCCAGAACATGCAGGTCCTCCTGCTGGTGAACATGAAACGAGCGTCCGAGTCCAGCCTGGAGTCGGCCGAGCCGGGGCCCGTGAAGGATGCGGTGCTGGTGCTCATCAGGGACAAAAACAACGGCAAGTTCCATTTGCTCAGGGAGCCCCTGAGGCTCAGCAACTGCATCGTCTCCACCGACCCCGACTGCGACGACACCTTTGAACTGATGGAGATCAGGAGGGAGGCTTTTGTGTTCCGGGACAGCGACCGGGCACGGACTCACCACTGGTTCAGGCAGATCAGGAGGTACTCCCGGGAACTGGGCTCCTGGAAGAAGCGACGGAATGCGCTGCCCAACATCATGATCAGCGCCCCTCACGCCAGGCCCTGAGCACCAGGCAGCTTGGCTCCACCCCTGCCGAGGAACACCAGGAGCTTCAGCTGTGGACGGCACGGGGAGGAGCCTCGGAGGCATCGCGGCTAGTTCTGGTCTCCAGGCTCAGGACTCACAGCCTGTCTGTGGCTGATGTACATACAGAGGACGGGCTCTCCTCGAGGAGGAAAACACTGAGCTGAACTTGTTGATGTTGCACTGCAGGAGAATGATGTTTGGTGCTTGCCATTGCATGGATCGTGTTGAAAGGCAGTGAGAGAGGTTTCCACTTATTGACTGTATTTCATCAGCATTAGGTAAAGTCAGGGTCAAAATTATCTGCAGTGTTATGCAAGAAGGGGAGGAAAGTTGGAGAAAATGATGTTTTCCACTCTACTCCTAAGGACTACATTTCATTATTCACCTCTGTATATTCAGTCAAAATACTTGTTTAAAAAGAAATCTTTAATCCTAATCAAGTAGGTATCAATTTGCTCAGATTCAGCTGCATGCACACAGGCAAAAAAAAAAGCAAAGCATAGAAGAATAAAAGGAGTTCTTGCTCCCCAAATGTGTTTAGAACCCTTGGAAGAGCAGTGTACCTCCACTGGAAACCTGTTCTTTACCTGACTTAGGGACTGGAACATAACACTGCATCTGAACTATCTCAGAAGTCTATGTAAATACAGCTCTGCTACTGCAAATAGTGAACTGAAAAGTTTGCAATTATTTAAATGATGTAATCTAGTGTATTTCAAAATTTAATTGAAAGGAGCAATTTACATTGTACTGTAGAGTAACATAAAAGGTTTTAATAATTATGTTTCAACGCCTTTAGGTGGGTATTTTTAAAAAATACTTGGATTCTGGAGCACCTCTTTTGTTCAGTGTGATGGCATTCAGGTGAACAATGTGCCTGTGGAGATCCTGGACAGGACTGCAGGGCTGCTGGGAGAATGGTACAAGCCTGCCAGCTTAATTACAGACAACAAGAGACTGGCACAAAGTCTGGCTGCCAACCTGCCTGGGTAGGTCAGACCCCAGCACACCAGCCACGAGAGGCAAAACTGTGGCCACAAAGCTCTGACTCCCCCTCAAGCTCCAACCTCCATCAGCTCTGCAGCAGGGAGGTGGCTGGAAGCTGAACAATGGCAGAAAGGCAAACACAGGTTGACCTTTTCAGGCTGACATGACCGTGGCCTTGCCATTACAGGACCAGCAAAATGTCACACTGTGACTTACACAGCACAGGCCAGATCACAGCCCTGGGGGGAAATTAAAGGAGCCTGGATTGTGGTTGGTGGACCTGGGACCACAGCCTGTAAATGTCCTTTCAGACCAGAGGGTAAAGAGCAAGCCAATCATTATTATTCATCCCCAACAAAGTATTTCTGTTCCAGGCATTTATTTTACAGGAGGATCCACAGCAGGAAGCACTTTTGTGATTACTCCAGAGATCAAGCAGTGAGCACACAGATGAAGGGCAGACAGAGGCAACCTTCACCCAGGGAGCCCCACTGACCAGAGCAGGTCTCCAACCCCATGTTTGTCCTCCTGCCACAGCTGCCCAGGCTGGTTACACTGCTCCAGGCACAGGACTGGGACGTGGTTGTGTTCTCTCTTCCTTGTATTGCTTCATCTCATCCTGGAGGAAACAGGAGTCGTGGCATCATGGGAGGCTTTACAGAGACATAGCCAAGGGTGGCAGCACCCAGCTGGGTGCTGTAGCCAGCAAAAGTTGGCACAATGCTCCTCAAGGCAGCCTGGCTTCCTCCAGGGAGTGGGAATTGCCTTCAGCTGGTTCAGGTCATTAGACAATAGATGGTTTATTCCCCCAAAATACACACTGAACAGCCAGTGAGGAGTACAAGGCATTGATTTTAGTTTGGTTTGTTGGGGTTTTTTCAAATAGATGGATGCCCAAGGAGAGCAGCTGCTGGAGGAAGATTCCTCTTTTGCTGTCATGCCAGATGTGGATCTATGAGCCTTCAGGCCTCGCTCACCTGAGAAGCAAAAAGCAACAGCTTGTAGCACCTTTGTTTTCTCTGCCAAGATCCAAATGGCACAGCCACCTTCTCTTCATTACCTCCAGAGGCAGTTTTGATAAGGGCAAGCAAGGCTCAGAGCTTCTTTCCCCAACCAGCTCTCATAGCCACAGAGAGCTGCTGCCCTCTGGAACATTTTCCACTGCACAGTGATTTTCTCCACCCCAATCCAAGCTGAAAAGCAGCCCCCTGGCCTGTTTGTACAGTCCTATCTGTAAATCACAATGCCTTCAGTCACTCTGGCCACTGGAAAAGGTTAGGGAACAATGAGTGTGTGCACAAGGTCTGCTGTTGAGCGTCAGTCTGTGCTCAGCTCAGATTGTTCAGGAGGGTGTTTCAGGGTATCAGAGGAAACACCTGCCTGCCAGGCTCCTAGGAATCACAGCCCATTTCCTCAGCCAGGAAAATTCTCCCCAGAAGAACTCCCAGAACCACCCAGCAGTCGTTATGAGCAGGACCTGGTGCTGCAGCCACATCCCAAACCCCCCCCCCAGGCAAGGAACAGCCAAACTCTTGGATGTGGGAGCAGCCTGATGGTTGAACCTGTCAACCAGGGGTTGTGCTCCCAGGGCTCTGGATCCTTTCAGCCTCCAGCACAGCCTCAGCTGCTTGCTGCCTTTCAGGGCAGGTGTTGGAAAGGAACAGGAGACAGGAAAGGTGAGCAGTGTCAGCTGGAGATTTCCATAATCCCCAGGTACTTTTCTGAACTGGATGATCCCTCTCCTGGGAAGTTCCAGGTCTTTCAGTATCACATGTACACATCTTTCTTGGCAGCTTCTGGAGATTAGTTGAGCTGTATTTTTCCATTTCTGATTAAGAAACCTGACGAAATGTTATTCTAACCCAGAGTACTTGGGAACAGGGTTGTCTGCCAGCCAAGAAAGCAATTATTTGTTCCAAACTGGCTCTCCTAGGGCTCTGTAATATTTTTATGCCTCTCATTGTCAGGACTGAAAATACTAAAATTCCTTTTCCAGACTCCTGCCCACTGAACTTACCTGACTGGCACAATCACAGCCCTCTGGAAGTACCATGTTAGGGGGAAAAAAGAATTGATTATTCCCTTCATTTATCAGAACTCATAAATAACCTTTAACAAGAATTTAGGATGGATCTTATTGGGCATTTCCACATTAAAAAAGTAGCAACAAAAGGTCATCTCCCTCTGTGAGATCAGGCCCCAGGGAGAGAAGGAAGGACTTGTCATTGAGCTGGGTGGGAAAGCCTAAAAAATCCATGGGGACATGAAGAGCAAGTGTTTTAGAAGCAGAGACTTGAGCTTTAGTGAACAAAGCTCTTCTTTCTCATGGTGTTCTACATTTCTGATTGTCCTCAACAGCAGCAAGGACAGGGAAAGGGCACCCAGTGTGTCTGTGCTGTATGTGAAATGGAGAACCAGCCCTGCTGTGGCAACAAGAAGCTCTTGCAGCTCCCACTGAAGACTGAGAGACTGACCTCAGCACATCCCAAATCCTGAGAGATAGCTCTGAGATCATCTCAGGTGGATCCCAGCTTCAGGTAAATCCACTCCTTGCTGGAGTTCACCCCCCAGAGGTGTGTTGGCACCAGCAAGGGGCAGTCTGGAGGTGAGATGTTCTCTGCCCACTGCCAGTGTAGAGAGGTGGCTGCAGTGGATCAGTTCCAGAGCCCAGTTCAACAGCCATCCCCAAGGTCTGCCCTGCATCCCTCACCCCTGTTTCCCAAAGCACTTCCATTGATCCATTACCAGGCAGTGCTAGAAATGAAGAGCAGTTAATCAACTATTTTAAGTGGCCTTTTTACTGAGATAAACCCACAGAGATGACGTCAAGCTGGGGAAATAAAAACCCACCAACACAAACACACACAAAACACCCCAAAGCAGTGAGTGAATCCAAACCAATCCCACAGAGTGCTCCCTGGAACACACTTGAGGTTGGAGTGTCTGGCTGTTGAGTCAGCCTCTGCAGTGCTGCTCTGAGTCACCCCCTCCCAGCTGCCAGCACAGGCTGTGCAGTCTCCTCTCCACCAACAGCAGCTGTTTGTTCACAGTTCAAGTGCATCTGATTCATCCCCAGCCATCAGGCTTCTGCAGTGCCCAGAGCTCTGCCCCTCATTGCCATTCCCTGCTGCCCAACCTGCTCCCCTTACTCCTAAAGGATCAGAGAGAAACCCCCTGCTCAACTCCTTCTGGGTCTTCTTCCCTCTGCTCCTAGCTCTGGGACAAACACAACTTGCTATTTAGGACCAGAGCAATGTGCAGATTCACAATCAAGAGCAGCAGGTGCCACAGGCTCCCTGGCTGCAGAGGAGGCTACAAGAAGCATGGCCCTGGTTTTCCCTGCTGCAGCCTAGGGAGAGTTTGCTGTTTGCCCTTCCCCACACCTGGCTTGGGAATGCTCTGTGCAGCCTGGCTCTTGCAAATGATGCTTTTCCAGAGGATAGATCATAGGCTCTCCAAAACCTAGGAATGGCAAGGAACAAGGTGTTTGCTCAATACCCTCCAGAAACACATTGGAGTGTCTCTTTCTCAGGCACTTGCTCTTCACAGAGCCTTAGCAGCAAGATCCCACACCCTGCAGACTTTGTCAGCCCCAAGTAAGCACCTTGTTCTTCCAGTTGTCCCTCCAACAGTATCTGCACCTCTGCATCCACATCACAGCACTATCTCCACCAGCTCTTGGAAACCATGGGAGATACCAGAGCTGGCAGATCCAGGATCTGCTGAAAAGCTGCACTGGGCACTTGGGATCCCATGTCAGGAAGCAAACCTCTTGTGTGCCTGAATACACCTGGGACACAAGCCAATGCAAAGTCTGTGAGCAACTGCCCTGCAACCAGAAACCTGTCCTGCCACGTGGCCTTGCATCCCAGGAGTCCTCCAACCCCAGACACCTCCCTGGTGGTCAGGAAACCTTCCTGTAATTCCCCTGCTCCCACATGCTTCCCACGTGCCCTTGGTCTGCAGGGCTGTGTTTCACCAGCCTGTGTCACAGCAGAACTGGCTTCAGCTTCTTCCACCTCCACTGGGCTGAAATGAGAAAGAAGCAAAGAGTGGCATGGCACAGGTACAAAGAACTACTTGAAAAGCTGGTCTGCTTGCCATGGGGCTCAGGAAGGACCCACTCCCCTTTTCTTCTGCTGTAGGGAGGGGTCTGACCATCTCCCTGCCTGGTGGGGGAGAAGATGCAAAGGGTGAGGACAAAGATCAGGAGATACTCTGAAGATGAACCTTGCCTCACCTGGGATTTGGGAATGAGAAACTCCTCCCTACCCCTCTGATTCTACTTGATAGAATAGTTCCAAAATAAAAACAAAAGAATAAAAGACCAACCAACAGTGGAATCTGTTTGCAGCTTGAGTGGGGTCCACTCACCAGCAGGTAAGAGTTTGGCTCTGAACACACAGCCCAAGTGAAGAATTCTGCTGTTGGCCAAGTACAGCTGAAGGCTGCAACTCAATCCTGACATTCAGAGCAGGAAGGAAAGGGAGTCAGAGCAGACAATCTGACAAATTATTTGAAACCAGCAGTTTCCCTTTTCTGAAGACACAAACGTGGTCATTTCTTTGTTTTTAATCCTGAAACACAGGTATAGTTGTGGCTTATACAGGTTGTTAAAACTCAGAAGCAACCCTGCAGTTTCTCAGTGAACATTTCTCTGTTTGGAAACCCTTGGTAGTTGATAAAAAATAAAGTGGTTACATTGAGTTGTCAAGGCAAATGAGATTAAAACTCACCATTTACTCATGTCAGTAAAACAAACAGCAGTAAAACAAACATCAGGCAGTGAAAGCAGATGGTGGAGAAAACCCTGCTCTCCCTGGACACACAAATCTTGGAGGGGAGTGGAAGCAGGGGGGAGAGAGAAGACAAAAGATCTGGTTAATCAACAGTTGGTGAAGCTGTTCAACTTACTGACACGGGTGAAAATTTAAGAAACAAGAAGGCAAAAAGAAAAAAAAACCCAAAACCTCAGTGTCTTAAAAAAAACCCTACAGACCAACAGGCTGCATCTTGTACAAGATCACAGGCACCTGCTGGGAGCTGGGGGAGCAGAGGCAGCTGAACCCCTCACTGCCTCACAAACCAAGGAGAACTTCAGCTCCGGGGGGTTGCTGCCAACTACTGCCGTGGGCACAGGGCAGCCCCCCGCCTTCTGCCAGGGGAATCCCACTGGAAACACAGCGTTTGCAACTCACTGACAGCTCTAACACCCGCACTACACCTTCTGGTAAGAAAATAAAGAGCAGCTCTCAGCTGCAGTTCCTCTAAACTACCGCGGGAGGCCGCTGTTGCCTCCCGGCTTGGCAGCCATCCGAGGGGGCGGGAGACGCGGATCCCGGCGGCGCCCTTCACTTCTCGGCCTCTTTGGTCAGTCCCCTGATGGACAGGTCGTAAACCACCTCCTCGATCTTCTTGACATCGTATTTCAGGCCGTCGTAGCGTTTCCTCAGGGAGTCGTTCTTCAGGTTGAGGAGGCGGAATCCGGAATCCAGCTCGTTGATGAAGGCGGAGATGCGGAGAGGGCGACCATAGTCACCTGCTGTCACACTGTTCACTGCCAGCCTGGCCTGGGGGGACACAGCAGACAAATCACCTCACCAGGGCCACCACTTGCCCTCATCCACTGCTCTGGGTTGTTGCTTGGGTTGGTTTTTCTTTCCCAGTCAAGTTATTTCTACTCGGATCTAGCTTTTTGTTGAGCTTAAAATGAGTTTAAAATCTTTATGAAGTGATTCATTAAAAATTTTAACCAAGTGATTAGTTTAAATCATCAAGCTACTACTTTAAATCTTCATCGAGTTATTAATTTAAATCTTAAGTTATTAGCTTAAATATTAAACTACCAGTGAGGAACAACTCTGGCACCCAGAGGCAACCTGCTAGTTCAGGCCAAGGTGTTGCCTATAGGAACTTCCAGGAGCAGCTTGGAAAAGTAAGAATAACTTTCTTAGAACTTTCTTAGGACACATTCCTTTTTTTTTTTAGGTCATTTTCAAACCAAAGAGATGCACAAATATCTTTTCTTACCAGCTCACTGGCAAGAGTTAAGACACCAGAGAGATAATCCTCAATGTCCAGGTGAAAGCCCCGCTCTCGATCTGCTTCAACTAAGACAAAAAGCAGAGTGACCATCAGGTGGTGCAGCAAAAACAGCCACTTAATAATTAAGTTGGAATTAATTGAAATAGCAAAATTATTAATTAGCATTACAAAATACATGTGTTTTCCTGGGTGGGAGGTGAGTACAGCTGCTTCCCAGCTCCTACATCCTCAACGGGACGAGCTGCAGGTTGCAGCTGATCCACTGAATGACTGAGCTCACCTCTAGGCATTCTACAGGAATATATAGGAAAGGGGGCTTCATTTTATAGAATTAATTCCCCCTCCCCTTGTTTTCTTTCAAATCCTGTGCTCTGGGAGGATGTAGTTCTCTTACTGCATAAGAGTTTAATCAGTTTGCCAGTTTTTAACATCAGAAGCAAAAAGAAAGCAAAATAAGTTCTCATCTTTGTAGCTTCTCTTGGTAAATTTAAGCAACCTGAATGAATAATCTCCACTGATGAAGAACTCAATGAATAGATACTTTTCTTCACATTATCTTTGCAGATTTTCACCTCCTAAAAGAATCTGTGGCTTTTATAATGAGATCAAATACCAGATAAATTCCAGAACCCATTCCCTAGGGAGAAATGAAGCTCTGATGTCTCTCTGCACCTCTGCAAAGGTCACCAAGCTTTTTCACCTGTTACAACATCCACTTACTCCCAAGTATTTCTGCAACAGCTTCTCGGGTCACTAATGTCTCTGACTCCAAATAGACCACAAATGCTGCCAGAAACACCAGCCTCTGCAGCACAAACCTCCAGTGCTCATGGAATCTGTTGGAAAAGGAAACAAATCAAGGTGCAAGTAAATAACATGGATTACTGGACCTGGGGAACAGGCATCCATGGTGTTTTCCTCCTCCACACACAGCACTTGGCAATAATTTGGGTTTCTTGATGTGACACCAGCTAAAAGGTCTGTCCTTGGCACCCCAAACTTCCCTCCAGGATGCTACAGCAGCACATGTCTGCACCTCACACACATCTGCTCAGTGCACAGGTTGTGCCAAGACAAGCAGGGCTCTCCCTCCTCCCACCTCCCCCCAGCAGATCTGATTCTTGTCCTTTGAAAGGTCCCTGCCAGACACTGTCCCCTTCTGCCCACCTGTAATACTGATCAGAGGGGAACTTGGTCTTCAGGGATTCCATCTGTGTCCTCACAGTGCTAAAGTGTTCACGAGCCTTCTGACACTTTTTTGGTACTGCAAAGGAAAGGGGGGGAATGGTCAGGACTTGAGAGACACCCAGGTTTTGTACACAGACTCTTCCAGGCTGGTTATGCTCCTCTGATGTCCAAGAGGAGCTACTGACATCTGCAACAGCCTAAGAAATACTGGCTCAGCAGGGAGAGGAGAAATATTCCTGAGTTCTAGGCTGAATAATCTGCTCTGGCAGCTTCAAACTCCAGCCCAAATGCCCCAGGGTTATTTAAGAATCACTGCTAATCACGACTAATTGCTGTTAAAGAATAGAAACTCATCTTTTTAGAATTCAATGTAGTTTATTATTACTAGTGATTTATTATTACTAATAATTTATTAGTAATTAATACTAATTACTAATTTATTAGTAGTTTTACTTGCACCTTGGAATAAATAAATAGAAGGTTAAAATGTCTTGAGGCTCCAAAGTCCAGCCAGGACTGTTGCAATGAGCAATCCTCTCCTGCACAGTTACAAGAGTCATTATTTCAGCCACTGGGGAAGAATTATTCTAATTTCTTAGTAAAAAGGTGGCAGAAGCAATTAATGAGATGCTGTAATAGAGCCAGGCAGGCATTTAAGGAGAGCTACACTGCACAACTACACCCATTATCCAATAAAATTGTGGGCTACACATGTGACAAGTGACATTTATCCCCCTACCCACCCTTCTGTTCACTGGCATCAAGTCATTCTGCTGAAAAACTATTAATCTAAACCTTTATGAACTAACTTTGCTTGTCATTGATGCCAGGTCTATTAGCTTGAGTTAATTCCCAGCCTATTAAGCAGGAATTAATTATCTCTGGTAGTACAAGAGTTTTCCCCCCCCCCCCTTTTTTTTTCCCCTCTGTTGCAAATCTCAGACTCTGCAAGTTCCAAGACCAGCTCTCCCAGAAACAAAACTCAAGTGGAAGCACAGCAAGGCAGCCAGAGGGCTCTGCAATCCCCCTTCCCAAATCCTCTCCAGATATTCCAGCAAAGTCAAACCAGCTGCTGCTTCTCAGGGACTGGAAACCACCTGGATTGAAAGCAGCAAACCTGGGCTGCTGCCATCCAAACCTCAAACCCAGCACTTTTGTTCCAGTTACCACTCCAAGGTGAACCAGTGGCAGCTCCTGCCTTTGCAATTCCCTGCGTATCCTGCAACGCCGAGGAGGTTTTAGAGGCGCACAGCAGCCCCAGGGGGTTCAGGATCCCAGTGAAGTGTTTCTCCCCGCTCCCGACCCCGCGGGACTCACTGTCCTGGAAGCCGGGTCCCTGATGCACCCCCTGCAGCAGCGTCAGGATCTCCCGGGCCGTCTGCTCCAGCGCTTGCACCACCTTCCGGATCTCCTGCGGGGACACGGCGGCGTCAGGCCGGGCCCAAACCCCCGCACCCCACGTCTCCCGCATCCCTCGGCTCCCCCCACGCACCTCTCGGATGTCCTGGTCGGCCGTGAGGACGCCCTGCAGCGCGATGAACATGTCGCTCACCGACATGGCTCCCGCCGCCGCCTCCTCCTCCCGCCTCTGGGGCCGCACGCAGGGGACCTTCCAGCGTTGCGGGCGCGGGAGCTGCCCCGCGGACTGCCTGAGCGGGCGGGATGCTCTCGCGTTTCAGGGCAACGCTGCGGGGAGGCCGGGCCGTGCGAGGACCCCGCGGCCTGGGGACGGAGCCGCGGCGCTGCGCGGGGTGGTGCGAGGGGCCGCGCCCCGTTGCTAGGAGACGGAGGCCGCGCCCCGTTGCTAGGAGACTTAGGCCGCGCCCCCGTTGCTAGGAGACGGCGACCGGATGTTCCGCGCCTGCGCGCGGGAGTGACGCACTTCCGGTGGAGGAGCGCAGGGCAACATGGCGGCCGCTCCTGAGGCGGCTGCACCCGCAGCTGCGTCTGCACCCGCACCCACCGCCTCCTTCCTGGCCTTGGAGCCGCGGCTGCAGCGCGAAGTCCAGCAGAAGGTGCAGCGGGTCCGCAACAAACGGGCGGCCAAGGTGAGCAGGGCACCGGGGTGGGACGGGGGATGGTGCGGCCTAGCTTGGCCTAGCATGGCCTGGCCTGGCCCGGCCCAGCCCGGCCTGACGTGGTCGCTCTGTGCCCCGCAGGAGGAGCTGACGCCGGGCGTGGTGTACGTGGGGCACCTCCCGCGGGGGCTCTGCGAGCCGCAGATCCACGAGTACTTCGAGCAGTTCGGGACGGTGACGCGGCTCCGGCTTTCGAGGAGTAAGAAGGTAAAACTCCGCTGCGGAACCGGTCGCTTCGCCCCGTCAGGTGCCCGGGACAGCGCTTTTGGGCCTCGGGGGGGGACCGAGCGGTGTTGGCGCCTTCCCGAGGTGCTGTCGGCAGCTCCTCGTGGCTCTGCCCCGCTGCAGTTCCAGGAGCGGGCGGAGGAGGGGGCACCGAGCTCGAGATCTTGGCCTGACAATAATGATGATTCTAAAACAAAGATGACGGTGAAATGGCATCATGTTGCTTCGTGTGGTTGGTAGGAAAAATCCCAGCGCCGCAGCAGTGCAGGACAGCTCTTTTTTTAATACTAGTGAGCAGTTTTTGTTAGATAAATACTTATTTTCACATAACATCATGCCAATTTAAGACAAAATCTGCTGCTTTTTGTGGTTCCACTGAATTTTCTGGAGTTAGTTGTGTTCACCTGAGACCAGGTGTGTGTTCAGCTGAGAGCAGGTGTATGTTTAGCCCCTACCCAAAACTATAGCTCCTAAAATCAACTCTAGCAGTTGCTCTGTGACCCAGTGACCCCTCCCCAGGGGGGATCAGGAGACTCACAGGTTGAAATGAAAACAGCTTTAATGAAACAGCCAAACCATGGCAGGGCTGAGTCCATCCCAGCAAACCCAGGGCAGTGGGCTGTGATTTTGCCAGCAGGGAGTAGTTGGAATCCAGCTCTTCCTCTCTGGAATATTGATGTGGGTTGTCTGTGTTGCTTGCAGACTGGAGCTAGCAAAGGCTATGGCTTCATAGAGTTTGAGTCTGATGATGTGGCCAAGATTGTTGCAGACACCATGAACAACTACCTGTTTTCTGAAAGACTTCTCAAGTGTAAGTAAATTCTGTTGGATTTTTGCTTTTAGGACTGTTTGGAGAATCCTGTTTCTTTTTTTTTCCTCTTTTGTAATGAAGTTTTGTCCCCAGAGGATTCTCTTTGGGGCTGAACTTTTCTTCCTGTGTAAAAAACACCCTTTGGGTCCCTGCTGCTGTTTTTCCTCCAGGCTGTGTAGCTGTGGAAGTGAAATCCCAATGGATAACATGAAATCCCAGAATCCCTGTGGTTGGAACAGCCCTTTAAAATCACAAAATCCACCTGTTATCTAACCCTTCACTGCATCACATCCTGGAGCACCACATGGCTTTGAAATACACCCAGGGACAGCAGTTCAACCCTTCCATGGGCAACCAGGCTTTTCCAGAGGCTTTCCAGCCCCTTGGCCCGTGCCACTGGGGGGTTGCTGTGGCCCAAGTGCAGGATGGGACCTTGTTGAAGCCAATAGATTGTCCTCAGCCTGTCCAGGTCTCTGAGGAGCCTTCAGAGCTCGTGGAGTGCTGGGATTTGCTGTGGAAACGAGGGAATCCTGGGGTGGTTTTGTCCCTGCTGTCTGTATCGTTGGACAAGGGGCTTTTTGATGCCAGTTTTCTCAGACCTGGTGACAGCACCACCTGCTCTGTAAAGGATGATAAGCTGCATGTGCATCAGCTTCTGAAAAACAGGTTTTTGTGGCTCTTTTCTGGGTGAAACTAAAACTCCCCCCCTGCTTTTTGTCCCGAGGGGTCGCTCCCTCGGCCGAGGCAGCTCTGGGTGGGTTCCCCTGCTGCAGCTCCATCTCTTGTGCTCACACTCCAGGCCAGTTCCTACCTCCTGAAAGGGTCCATGAAAACCTCTTCAGAAACAGCCAGAGGAAGTTCCTGAAGCCTTCCCAGCCAGCTGTCAGGAGGTACAACAGGATCAGGTCTGCAGCTCAGAAGGTGAAGATGGCCAAGCGGCTGCTGCGCAAGGAGAGGCGTGTGAGGAAGAGGCTGGCTGAAAAAGGGCTGCATTATGACTTCCCAGGATTTGTGAGTTGACTCTTTTCATCCCAACCATGTTTCTAAGGTGGTGCTCAGCACCAGGAAATCCTGTGTTTTGCCTGGGGTTGGTTGTGGAGCACTGGGGAGTGTGGAAGTGAGTGTTGTGCCCTGGCTGGGTTGTGCTCCATGAGTGTGGTTTTGGACAAGTGAGCAAGTGACAGCAAAGTGAAGCCATTCCCTTTTTCTCCCAGGAGTATGAGCAGTTGGCTATCCCAGGGTGTTGATCACAGAAGAGCAGCAGGGCTTTCCCAGGCCCCAGGGATTTGAAGGCCCATTGGAAGACTAGAGCTCCCATCCCTGGACACCCTGCCTGTGCTCACTGCTCATCTGCAGAGTGTTTGGGTGAAGGATTGGAGTTCTGAGCAATGCTGTTAACACAGGGCTTTTTTACTTCCCAGTAACAGCTTTTCTTGCATTGCTTGGGGTGGTTTTGTTCAAACCAGATCCCCTCTGTGGCACTGAAAGTCATTTGATTAATTCAGATGTAATTGCTACAGCAAAGATTCTGTGGTGATGGAGCAAAGAAACCTGCAAACTCTGAAGGGGTTATTTGTTCTTCACATAAGGAAGTCTGTAGTGATCTGTGTGATCTCTCTTGCTCCCCAGGCTGCACAGGACCTTTCCATATTGAGGAAAAAAGTGAAAAGATCCAAGAAATCAAGACTGAACATTTCTTTGAACAGTCAGGTAAGACTGAAGAGCCCTGGCAGTGCCCAGCACCACACCCCACATCTACTGGGGCAGATCTTAGATCTGCAACTGGCTTCCTCATGTTAATTTCAACACCTGAAAACCTCGTTGTTCATCTGAGAGATTTCTCCACCAGAAGCATCTCATTTGAGATCTATCCACACTCTGGATTTGAGGAGGGTGGTTGGATCCTCTCAGCTCTTTCTCCTCTGGGGGGAATTTATCAGCAGAGGCCCCTGCTCTGCCTGTTGTAGCTGGGCTGAGGTGCACCCAGGCAGTGATGTGTTCACTGCCAGCCTCTGCCTGAGGCAGCTGGAACACAGGGTGCTGTGGGCAGCCCCTAAACAGCACCTACATCTGTGCTTCACACTGGTGTCCTGTTGGTCTGTGCTACATGATCATACCAGCCTGTTCTGACAACAACAATGCAGCTTAGTGCTCTTTGTCCCCCAGTCCTGTCCCTCCTCCTCCTCCCCAGACATGGTATTCCAGTGGTTTGGAAACTGAGGCCAGCAGTGAGGTGAAAGGAAAGCTCAGTTCATCAGGACTGAGATTTGGGGCACTGACAGTCTGAAAAGTCTGAGTTCTGAACTCCCTGGGATGAAGAAGCTGGGCTGTGTGCTTGAGTGTGGCATTTCTGTCTGCCAGACTCAATGATAGATTTCTTTTTCTTCCCCTCAATGTTCTCCTCATGGCTTTGGTAGTGTTTGGAGGCAGGAAACAAGTTTAGAAAGCAAATGTGCATCATGAGATGGTAGAAAATGGGAACCCATTGACAATTTCTTGTTGCTCATCCTCTGGAAGATGCCCCTTTGCTCTGAAGAAACCCTGTCTGCAAAACCAGCTCCTTAGAAAGAGAAAACAGCTTCTCCTCAGTGTGGCAAGAGCTGGGCTGAGGTGTCTCAGAGCACAGAGGCAGGTGAGAGCTCTTTCTGGCAGGTGCTTTGCAGTGAACTGTGTTTTTGTGATCTCTTAGGACCCCACTCCAGTCTGTACTCCCTCGGTGCTGGAGCGACGCAGAGCTGCTGGGATGGATGATGATGCAGAGGACAAGGAAATCACTTTCAAACTCCCTCCTGCCAGCATCAAGAATGCTGGGCAGAGACCAAAGAAGAGGCAAAGTAAAAACCTGAAAACAAACCCCCCAGTACTAGGCTGACAGCTGGAATGGCTGGATTTCTCCTCAGCTGGAAAGCTGGCGAGGGGGAGGATCTGGTGGCTCTGCCACCCTGGTCAGACTGTTGAGTTTGCCTAGGCAAGGAGTCCAGTCACAAATCCTCCTGTGTAGCCAGCAGGGGACCTCCTGTTTTCTCTGCCTTTGAAGATGTTCTTTGTGCTCCCAGGTGCCCATCCTGTGACACACAGTCGTGCCAGAATCTCTGGTTCATTCCGTAACTTCACTGTTTTGAAAGAAAAAGTGAGGCTGTCTGCTCAGATCTTGCTGATGTGGGGTTTATCTTGCATTTTAAATGAATAACAGGCTTTAAAAGAAAAAAAATATGTCCATTTTTCAACTGTGCTGGCTGGTGGTGGTGGTTCTTCTCTTTAGCTGATTGTCTTGTTCATCTGAGTCCTCACATTGACACAAACAGAGGGTGAGGGATAAGACATACCTTGAATTTCTTCTCCTTCCAATCCTGATTTCAGCAGTGTCTGGGAAATTCAACCTTTGCCAGGATGTGGAGCTGTTGCAGAGGACTTTGAAAGGACTGGAAAGGTGGTGAGAAGAGACAGGGAGGTGGCTGAACTCACTCAGAAGATTCCCATTCCTTATGCAGGCAAAAGATCTGGGTTTTGGGTGTCTCCTGCTTTGGAGGACAACTGGGGACTGTTCTGTTGGCTGCTGGCTCAGTTAGAATCTGGATTTTATGGCAAATCCAAGAGCTGCAGGAATTGCAGTTTGGGTTTTGTGGCACATGCTTTGCCTTGATCTTTTATTGTCAGGGATGAAACACCCTCTCCTGCTGTGCTGCTGGCTGTAGGTCAGGCTTGGCAGATGTCAGAGGAAAGCCCAGGAGGTGGAAGCAGCTGCTCAGGTAGGTGGCTGGCACTCATTCCTTGGCTATTTTAAGGCTTGGATTCATGGCACAAGAGATCTGAACCATTGCCCTGGCTAATCTTGCCCTGCTATGGACAAATTTCTTTGGTGCTGCCACAAATCCTTCTTCCAAAGCTGTTGAGTTAAAGCTGCTCTGAAGAAAACTGAGTTAATCTACCCAGGTTAACAAACCTCAGCAGCTCCCCTCCTGAGCTTCCCATTCCAACCCCTGGGAATTTGGAACCTGGGCTTCTGTTACTGTGCCTTTCTCTGTGCCCCTTGCTGCTTTCTTCAGTGCCTGGCTCAGTGGCTGCTTTTCCTGCTGTGCTTGAGCCACCTTGTGGAGCTGCATGAGCTTCTCCAGATTACTTGTTGTCTATTCCCATGGCAGGGGAAAAGAACTCCAGAAGGCTGTGCCTCCAGTGAGCTTTGCTTCCTGCTCTGTTTTCCTTTTTCTTTCATGGTCTTCCTTCAATTGAGGTGGTTTAGGTGGCAAACCTGAAAAGCAAGGAAACAAGAAATGCTGCTGGGGAGTAACACAACAATAGCCAGGCTACAGCAAGGAGCTGTGAGCAGAAGGGTGGCTTTTCTTGGTGACAGTTTCTGTTTTTAGGCTGCCTGTGTTATTAATACCCTGCTGGCCCAGGAGGGGCACGTCAGCAGAAACTCAGCCACCTGATACTTGCCAAACATAGTTTCCCTAGCAAGTGGACAGGCTGTGCTGTGTCATGAGTTAAACCTCACTCCTTGCTCTGGTTTTTGTGTCTCCAGTCATTTGTTCATCTTGGACAGGCACAAAGCTCCTGGCTGCTCATTTCAGAAGTTGCTTTTCCCCATCTCTAGTGCTGTTTGCAGGCTTGGGTGTTAGCAAAGGCTGCTGATTTACACTTGTTTATTCCACTCTCTCTGTTTGCAGGAAGGGGAGATGGCTTTAGGAGCATTTCCCAGTGCAAGAAAATAAGAGGCAGGAGGAAAACCAGAATCAGCTGCAAAATAGAGGGGAGAAAGGAATGATGAAGGCAGTGCTCAGAGGGGAAAAAAACCTTGGTGAACTTGGCAGTGTCAGACTGCTCAAAATGAAGATGCAGTGGGATCTTTCTTAGTTGTAGAGGTGCTTTGGGATGCCTGGGCTGCACAGGGAGTGTGCTGCAAGCCATGAGCCAAGTGCTAGTGCTTGCTCATGAGTGGAGGAGGAGAGCAGGCTGGGCAAGTGACACTTGCCAGTGCCAAGCCTGTTTGCTTGCATACCTGGCTTTGCAAATGACTGCAGCCCTGAGGAACAAGGGCAAAACCTGTCTGTGACTAGCTCATGGTGCCAGGGAGGGTTTGTGAGTGGCTCTGAGGGGTGACATCCTTTCCCCACCGTGTAAAGCACCGGGGAGGCAGGGGGTGGCTCTGACAAACTCCTCCTCTCCCAGTTTCCAGGGTGCTGGGCTGTTTGGATCTCACTGGCCAGGGCTGGGTGAGGTGCTGAGCACACCCCTGCCCTGGGGAGGGTGTTGCAGTGGGTGACAGGAGTGGGGTGGATGTGATCCCTCATGGGTGTTTTCCAGGAATACACACGAGTCCTCTTGGAGCAGATTCCTTCATTGTCCAAGCTACTGTTGAAACACATCCTGTTTTTTCTCCCCTGCTGGGTGCTGGGAGGCCTCAGCACCTCTCCCACCCAGCATTGCACACGTGGCAGGGACAGCCAGTGGCTGCTCTCACAGGACCAGTTGCACCCCTGAGTGTCTGACCAGTACCTGTGGCTTCCCTCTGCTGGGACAGTGTCAACTACAGAGGAGCTTCTGCACAAGTGGCTTTTTTCCATCAAGTTGGCTCTGATCAGGGAAGAAAATGGTTTCTCATTTTCCCCAGAAGTGGTGTTGGAGAAGCAGGGCAGGGTTGTGAGGACAAATGCTGCAGGATTCTGAGACAACAAGGTGAGGGGCTGCAGTGAGCTGTGGGCACTGGGGTGCCCTTCCTTCCATGCTGCACATTCAGCCCCATCAGGTGGAGTTTAAGGCCTGACTTGGGATTTGCCACTTGTCACTTTAAAGAACAGGCAAGAGAAAAGAAAAATAAAAGTGGATTTTAGG
>JAOEGS010018627.1:0-13280 GCA_025447755.1 Corythornis vintsioides | reverse complement strand
GTTTTCTTTGAAAGCTGTCTGAGGTGTGTTTGGTTGTTTTTTTTGACAGAACGCATATACTGTGTAGTGTGAATATGTAGCCCATAAACAGTATCTAGGATAGTTGGAACCACTATTTCTTTCATCCTGTGTGTTCAGACAACTGTGCAGTGTTTGTTAGTTGAGTCTCAGACTCCACTGAAGGACCTTGCCAGTTTTTGAGGTAGAACTGACCATAGCACACCCTCAGTGACTTGACTGTCCCTACTGTCTTTCATTTTCTTGATTCCTACTGTTTTGTTCCACATCTCAGCTGAAAGAGAATTAAACTTATTTTGCTCATGTTTAGATATCTCATTGAAATCTCTGCTTGCCTGGGGACCAATTAATTTCTTACTCTAGAATTCCCATTGTGCACATCAATGGTTTGGTGAACAGCTTAGGGCTGCTAAACTAAGCCATTGGCTTTCATGCTAGTCAAGTTTCTATTTTCCTATACTGCTTGTTGCTGAACTACACTCTTTCTTTTCATGACACCTGTAGTTTTTTACTTAGCTTTCTTATACTGCTCTTCTGTCATCGGTGAGTGCTCAAATATGTCATCTTCCATATAAGTCACACTGGCCATTTAGCAATGCAAAAACTCTAGTTGCTGTTGCTCAATGTAATCATTCTAAAGAAATTACTAATGAAATGAAGAAGACATAGGATATTCGATTTTTTAAAGTTTTACTGCCTACTTTTCCCCTGGGAGTAAATAGGATGCCATGAGATACATCTAAACAACAAATGCAATTCAGTGAACTGTTCATTTCATGATTTCAGCTGCAGGGTCTGTACCATTTCTTTGCTTTTTCACTAATCAAAGGATTCTTTTTGGTAGCATTAAATTTTTTTGGAACTGGAACTCCTATGCATTCAAACAGTTCAGGGTGCTGGAAGGCTTCTTGAATAAGCAGCAACTGATTTCTTTTTTTTTTAGCCCAGAATTGTAGCTTTATCTTGTCCTGCAGCCAGGATTATATTTTATGAGGTGATTATCATTACATGTAGACTATTTTTCTATATGTCTTTTAACTGAGCTTGGAAGAAAGACTGAACTCTCAGTTCTGAGTACACATGCAGGTTTATGATATGACTGTGATTTCTGCAACTAGATACTCATATAAATCACGGGAGTTTTCTACTCACTTTGTGAAAGTAAGCTTCAACTGTCAGAATCCCAACATAAACTGTAAAACGAGTACTCTCCAGTGAAAGATTAAGAGCCATGCTTGATGATTTAGGGTGCTTCTGTATACTTGGGCACATAGAAAATCACAGGTATAGACATACCTTATAAAAGGTCGTGTCACAGCCAGAATTGTCCTGATAAACCATGATGGATGAACAATTATAAATGATTTCAAATTCTTCCTTAATCTAAAGAAAAAAAAATTCTTAACAAAACAATCAAACAAAAAAAACCCCACACCACAAAATATACAGAAAATATATAGTAAGCACTGCCACACATAGAAGTAACAGAAATGGCCAGTGTGGATCAGAAAGAAATTACTACTCACCGTCGATCAATCATTAGGTAACATTTTTTCATCCAACCCAGACCAGGCATCCTCCTTCTTGGTGTTGCACCATTCAAGTAGACAATCATATAGTCTTCAGCTACCATCAGCTCTAAGGTACTGATCACATAGCTGATAAGAGTACATAAGTAAGTAAGCATATATTTTACATATATTATCTAATTCAGCTCAAACAAAATTGGTCTACTAGGAATAAATCAAGGCAGACTAAACAACTTATGAAAAGACAGACTTTTCTTTCCCTTTAAACCAAAGTAAACATTTAGCATCGGTCACCATGCCACATGTAGTTAGAAAACCACAATCTTCCCTGCATCCTCAGAAATATGTGGTTACCTTACAAAGATACCATTTCATAGTGAGATTTTAAATCTTGCTTTTCTCAAAAGGGCATTAAATAATGAGATTTTGCAAGGTAGAGCATAGTAGGATCATGTAAGTTCCAGGAACTTCTGAAATTAACTGTTGAGAAACATCACTATTATTTGTCCTGTTTGTTCAATGCAGAAACAGTAAGGGTCAGGAGAAGAAGATACATGGCTATAATTCTTATGATCTTCACACTATTCCTATTAGGTCCTTAATTGCCAACTGCAAATGTCCTTGAATCACAAGGCTAACAAAACCTGTCCAACCTGTCTTCTCATAGGACACAGCAATCAATGGCATCACACTCCAAACACTCACTAACATCCTCAGCTCAGTAATTATAATGGAGTCAGAACAGTACAGTGTTCTTGGGACCAAACTCACCCTACACAGAAGAGCACAGTACTTGATCAAATGAAGGGGTAGCTTTAATTTCTTGTCTGGAACTACATATTAAGATGCTTCACTAAGTATTCCCTACCGAACTGGGGAATTGTTCATCACAGTAATGTTCACATTGTTTTCTCTACTATCAAGCCCCAAGGAACAATTATGTAGAAACTACAGTGAGAGTCACACCTTAAAAACCTGAATGCCTGAGTTAGCTCACTACAAAAGGCAGCTCTATCCCTAAGCATAAAGGCTGCTTTCACAGGTGTATGGGAATGACTCACAGTCCAATCTGACCATTACATTCCTTTAGATACAGTTTCTTAAAAAGAATAGTAAGAAATTTCATTCTCACCAAAGGGAGTGACATTTTACCTAGGCATAAACGAGTCAGCCATTAACAGTTCCGTGCATTTGTCAAATTCCATTTAATCCACTACTGATCCATTGCTTTTTACTGTTCTATTTCTCACTTTGCAGTAGTGTATTCCCTGTTTTTTTTGCCTGATTGTAAAGGCTCACGTTTAACAGTGAAATATCAAAACGAGGAATTGTATGGACATTTTGATGGAAAAAGCTTAGTTTAACTGAATCTACTGACTATTTAACAGCTTACAAAATTAGCCCTTACCATATGGCACATCTAGTGCTTTAAAGGCATATAGACACTGAAATATACAGAAGAACAAGTATACTACTCAAAATACAACAGCCTTTCAGTTATAAAAACAGACATTTTTCAGGCTGTCTCTAGGTTTTCTCAGGTACAAGGGGAATTGTGAGTATTATATAAAAAACAGTTATAATAAGAACAATAACTCATACTTATCATCAGGAGTAAGAGGAGTATTATGACAAAAAGGAATCTCTGCTAGTTTTTTAGTCAGATCTCACTTATAATGTAATTTCACTCAACAGCTTTTATTCATAATTCTAATTCATTAATTTAGACCATTTATCATTTTAGGGGTGCTGAGCTCTCCTATAAACCTTAGGTAACTGGTAATTTCTTATTATTTTGAAATAATGGTAATTTAATATTGGAAATGATAGATTTTTATTCATTGGCTAGAATATTTTATTAACTCTGAATGCAAAAAGTGATGGTTTTTATTTTCAAAGTGTCATTTTTCAAGTTGTGATTCTTTTAAAAACACTTTAAATTTCTACTTTATTTCTAGACTTAGCCACAAATGAAACAGCAGCAATTTCTGTTTGGTTCTTCATAACCCAGATGTGCTGCAAAAGATGCCATCTCAAGTTTTATCTCAAACCCAAACTTCTAAGACAGCTTTATAGGGTCTTTGGAACAAGGTAATTGGAAATGTGAAGGGAATCCAGGAGGGACAGTAACTACAAAACTCAGGAAATGTTGAGGAGAGCTGTTAATCAGAAACTAAAGCTTGTTGCAAGCACACATCAACCAGAAACATGCTGTGTAACAAATGAGGAGAGATTTAGTGATCTGCATGTCCCTTCAGTTGCCTATATAATTAATTAGTAAATAATTCATAAATATTTAAATCTATTAGTTACTGGGTATGTTTTGAACTGTTTCACTCCCTTTATTTCAATGCAATTAATAGGCATAGAGTTGAAAGGGGTGATCTGCCTTTCCCTTTTCATGTTTTCTTACAGAGAACCAACATATAAGCCTTAAAATAAGATGAAGGTTCTCAGCCAACCTGAACTTTTTCTTGTACTGCTAACCCAGAAAAAGATAGTAAGTAATAAAATTGACTTTGGCAGTATCTTCAAGTGATGTGGAAAGTACTGCATTCCTGACAAATGTCAGGAAGGTACTACAGGTAGATTTGGTCCTGACAAATATGCTTTAATTTGGGAGGTTGAGTAGGTAAAGAACACAAAAATAATACTCCACTGAGCAGTCTATCTAAACCTGGTATTTTCCTTGTCATTCAGATCACACCACTTCTAATAACCAAAATTACCTCTTTAATTAAGATGGGTTATCTCTCACTACATAATTATGAGTACTAACTCAAGACTGTCACATTGATCACATATCACTCACAGGAAAAGATTTTCCATGACATAGTTGTAATCCGTTCGACTGCTGTCTGGCAAGAAGCATGCCGCAAACACGATGATAGCATTCAGACTATCACCATAGTATCCTGTAGAAAAAACAAAAAGACTTTTTTTTCTTTGCCAAAAACTCTTAAGAGTATACATTTAAAGAAAAAACTCAAAGTTCTGGAATAGAGCTACTATCTCTACTGCTGAAGGAGACTGAAAATGTATGAACTATCACCTTGTGATAAGGAAGCAGGATAGCTACACTGAAATAATGAAAAACACACTTAGCACAAGTATTATCAAACTTCTAATAGAGCCAAGCAAAAATCCTTGTAAGTCTTATCTGAACTCCTGGTTCATTGCATCTCTACAGCAAACATGGGCTGAATGCTCACCTCAGATTGAGGAATAAGGGGCTAAAGAAAACATCCTACATTTGGTTGTTATCCTGCATCTTTTGAACAAAGTTTAACAAAGTCTCACAATCAAATCTCACTGCACTTGTATAGCTCAAATGGCATCAGGATATTACAATTATGACTGCACCCTACTATGCCTTTAAAGCTCCTGGGTATAATTTAAATACTTTGCTGCAAGTTTTTTATAGAATGCTTTTTTACCTTTGACAGCCTAGATGTCCAGTACTAGTTCTGTGCTGTATAACACCTGTAAATTGCAAAGCTGCAGCACTACCATTCTGGGGTCCATGAAAGTTGCTTGTAACCCCAAAATAATGTTATTTTTATTTAAAAAAAAATAAATCTAGAAAAGAATAATGCTGGTTAATCTTCACAATCCTTCGAAGCTGCTATGGATCTCTGTATTACTAGTAATAAATACAAAATACTCCTGCAGGAAGCAACTTACAAAGATGTTGTGGGAATGCTTGTAGGTAGTTAACACTAATGATGCATAGAAAGAGAATTTGGACATGCTTAGCGAACTACTTGAAAGCCTTTCCAAACATGCTAGGGAAAACTAACCATAAGGGAGAGATGATAACATTTGTGAATGAGACCCTGAATCTTCCTTGGAAATAGGAACACATTCCTGACAGAGTGAAAGGATAACACCAGCACCTTTGCCATTATTTCATTAAGAGGTTTTAAGACTATCACAGTGTTTTTTGGACACTAGAGTTCAGCACCCAAACCTATGTCAAAATGCTTGTAGAACTTCTTGCTTTGTGGTCAGCTAAGCAAAGCGAAATTCTCTATGGAAACACAGACATAATACCAATCCATATGTACTAACCAGGGAAGAGAGATTAGTTTCTTTTCTCCTTTCTTACTCAGCACCTAAGATGAATATCAGGTAGCTGGAATAAGGAGATATTTATATAAAGGAAGTAATTTCTCACATGGTTTTGTAGAGATCTTCAAAGAATACAGAATCCCTGACAAAATGGGCACTAGGAAGCACTTGACCTTGAAGTTTTCCATGCCAAGGAGAACCACAGCAGATTAATCTCAACAATATCCCAGTCGTAGGGACATGCACATAGACACTCTTTAGTGTTCTCAGATGTTCCTTAAAGGACATAAAACCACCACTACTTCCCCAGTTCCAAATATGAGCAAAAGAAGGATAAGTATCTGGGAGAAAAATGTGCATGTCAGGAGTAGTTCTTCTGCCTTAAGTCATATTTTTTCAAATCAAGGTTTGTCAAAGCAACCTGTGAAAGGATTATGTTGGACGGTTTTCTTTCTGAATTTGATTTTGTAGATCTGACTAAATAATCCATTGTGCCAACATAGGGTTGAGAATGCTAGACTAGACTTCATCCACTGAAGAATCATGTGGGCACTGCAGGAAGCTTGGACCTAATTTCACCCTCCCATAATCTTGGCATCTCTTGCCTTCCCAGAACCATGAAGTAGCTTTTTTTTCTAGCTCTCAGTTGCCAAAGGCCAGCTCATCTACAGAAGGGCTTCCAGAGCTAGAAAAGCCACTGTACAATGACAGCCCTGTGTATGTACTCTGTTTATCTCCAGACTCTCCACCACAGTACAGTGGATGCTCCCCATCCTGTTGGAGGATGGGGACTGGCAGAAGAGCTCAGGATTAGGGTTTGAATTCAAGCCCAAAGGCAATGTAGATAAAAACCACTTTAAACCATGTGACATGACACACTGTGTCATAGCTCCAGCTCGTGAACCGCATATCTACAGGTACAGGTGATTGACTTTGTTGTCCCAGCAGGGACGTCAAGGCCAAATTCAAAAAGTAGCATTGCATTTTCTAGCAACAATATATACAGAGAGAGGGAAGAAACTCCAGTCCAGCACCCTTTCCTTTTAAGAGCTTTATATGAGGATATATAACATTCTTCTCAAAAGAAACAAAGAGATCTCCACACTCCACCTCCCACACTCATCAGTTACTGGTCTCTGTTATGTTTCCATCTTCTCAACAGACATACATACTTACAAAGAGACAGCAGACCTTTCACATACGCTATCTATCCTACCTCATGCTTTGGCTGTATTCATCCCCAGCTACCCTCCTCAGCTTTACAAACAGTAAGAAGACTTCCTTCCATAAATTAAAAAAAACCTAAAATACTGTCAGGGTAATTTATATCATGCCATAAAGAAGTCTGTCCAGATGGCTCAGGAGAGTTTGGCAGTGATAGAACACTGGGGCAGGTGTGTCCACTAAATTACACAGCACAGTTTACAGTTCAATAAAACAAAATGATTATGTGCAGATGCCAGCTAACAGCACACAGAAGAAAAACACAAAGGTAAATCTAAGACCCTTTTTCTTTCACATGCTATTGATGAGTAATGTTCACCCAGGGGAGAAGTGCTTTTTAATTAATCACTAGAAGCCAGGAAAAGCCATTTGGCCCCTTTCTCAGTCAGCCTATGCAAAAAGACAGATCTCTAAGAAATGTCATCATCAACATATATGAAGGCAGTCTCACACCTAGCCTACAGTCTGCTCTCTTTTCCTGCTTTGTGGCTACCATCTAGATTCTGCATTTAGTGCCATCTGTCCTTTGGCAGGTGGGAATGTTCACTGAACGAGAGATGATTCACCTGAATTCCAATTATGTAATTTTAGACAGAATGAATCTTGAGGTTAAAGATTCCTGGCCCTCTAAATCACTCCAAACATGCTACGATATTGCCAAAGGGAACATGATAGAGAATAGGCTAGCTGTCATAATGCATAAATTGTTCAAACTGTCCAAAGTTTTCCTACAATCCATATATCAAAATATGTATCTTCAGTCTGACACGTCAAAAACACAGAATTTAATCCAGTACTTAAATCACTTCTATATTACTATATTTCAGGCAAAATCTCCAAATTTAGCCAGTGGTGGGCTGAAACATCAATTCATCTCACACTGTTCTTTTACAATGGCTAAGCTGCTGACTAGCATCCATTCAGAAGTACAGGAAATTTAATGTCCTTTTTCTTAGACTCAAGGGATCTACCTAAACCAGATGTCATATATGTAAAATTTGATTATTTTCCAGGGACCTGAATAACCAAGACCCACATAAATAACTGTGCATTATTATGTACTTCAGAGTTGTCATTGGAGATGTCTGCCACTGGAACTAGTCCTTGTTCAACAGTCAAGCATTGCTCAATTAGCAGCTACTTCTCCACTGACTGAAACGGACTGGTATTTATTTTTCATAAAAGATGGTATAAATGTATACGCCAGTATCTAGCAGGAACTGTACATGACAGTTTTCACTAAAAATATACCTACACTAGTTTACAGCATACAAAAGCCTTATAAACAAACACCATTAGCAAGGCCTCAAAATACTTTATGTTTGTTTCCTAAATTATGCCATCTGGGTCTGTTTGCTAAACTGTGTCTGAGGTGTCATCATATTCATAAATCTTTTATGGTATTGTTATAGTGGGAAAATGCTTGGAGGTTTAAACATCTTCATTAATTCCAGCTAAAAAAACCCAAAACAAAACTCACACTGGACACTGTGAACATCTGCAGGCTTGTATTTAGCTGCTTTTATTTTAAATGTACAGATTTGAGGACCACAACCTCAGGTAATATAATTATATATTATTTATGTCACTTCTACCAGATAGAGATTTGACACTGAAAATACACTGGAAACAATGTTTGCTTTTAAATGATGTTATACATCAGCAACACTGTGACAGAGGTGCCCTCATATGAACTCACAAATCTTACCTCTGAGATGGTAAATTACCTGTCTCAGTTTCTACAGGAATAGGACAACTCATCCTTAATTAATACTTTACTGAACACATAGCAAACTGTGTCTCTCAAATAAAGAATCCAAAGATAAACTGAACATGAGACACCAAAGAAAAGGCCCCTAGAAAGCTTTGTTTAATTTTCTTCCTTCAATATTTGAATTTATACAGAAGTGTGCTTGTAACACCAGAATTACAAATTCTCTGAGGAGGTTAGTGAGCAGATGAGCAAAGGAGACAATATAGTAAGCACATAGGTAATTTTCCTGCTTTAAATGTCCTCTTTGGTATGCTATTTGACAATCATTAACAAACTATGTGAAAAAAAGAACCAACCCCAAACATAAAACAGTTGCCGGTGAATTGCTATCTGCTGACAACTATAAATGGCAGAAAAAATAACATAAGGAGTTCAGCCAGATGAATGGAAGCCCCAGGGAAAACTGTCTGTTTTAAAAAATTTATTTTGCTAGTCTACTTGCTTAGATTTATACACCTGCATAAATAATTCAGCATATCACAGAACTTTTACTATTCTTCCTTGTGCAAAAGCTTTTGCCAATCCACAGAATAAAGGTTTCCTTTTTTTTTTTTTTTTTTTTTTTTTCCCTGTGGAATGAAAGGTTTTTTTCCTTAACCTAAGACAGCTTTAACCTACAGTGATCAGATTGTTACTGACACGTGTATGTCCATTTATTGTTGCTTCTGAAATGGCTTCGTATTTAAAGTACTCACTAATGTTTACCACACTGAATTGAAAGCCAGGTTGATTTCAGCCATGGCCAAAGAATAATCTCTCTCTTTTCCAGTATGATAAATGAACTAAAATAGAAATAAATCATGCTCAATTAAGTACTGGGTTTTTTTATATTATTCTAAAAAGTAAAGTCAGGGTTTTCCTACCTCCATGTGAAATGACCTTTTTGTAAGGTTCAATGACTTTCATATCAATTCTTTGCTCTTGTTCTCCAATAACCACTGTTCTCCATAACCTGTTGTCCTCTCGCTCCTCTTCTGCAGTGTACTCTGGAATTGATCCAGACTCCTCCTGGGAAGCATCCTTGGTAGCAGTCTGCCTTTCTGAGAAATAAAATTTTATATATTACATCTTCCTGTAAAAGCTATAATTATTTTCTCTGTTACATACATTTCAAATGGATAACTGAAATCAATTGGATTTTTACAGAACTGTTCTGGATCTGCACTGGTATAAATAAGAGCAGAATGTGATCATCTAACAATCAGTAAATGACTGTTTTCCATTTTTAAAACTTTTAATTGTTATGAACATAAAAAGAGCAGCAGCATTTATCACTATGCAGAATACCACCAAGGGACTTCAGCATTGTGTTCAGTTAGTAAGATCAGCTGCTCACTTAGATGTACTGCACTGCAGGTCTTTAAAAATGATTGTGTTGCAGGTTGTTGAGAACAATGCTAAAAAGCAACATAGGGAGCTAAACGTGAACATGCTTCCAGTGTTGAGAATTATCACAGACCTACAGCTTTCATATTTTGCCCAGTTTGTTTCCAACCTCTTCACATCTGGCAACAGTAAAAAATTAAGAATGCTGGATATTCTCAGCTTCAGAAAAGCTGTTAAGTAATTAACAAAATCTGCATTTCCATTGCAAATTGACAAGATGGCTTTTAATATTAAATTTAACAGCATTCCAGTTTTTCAAAATAAATGGCTGCTTACAGAGAAAGTGACATGAAAAGTTATTCTGTCCACCACTGGAATTATTTAATTTCCTTCTTTAGTTATTGTTAAAACATACTGGTTTTGACAGGTGAAAAAAACCCCACATCTTTTATACTATTATTCTTGCTGAAGCATCTTTGTCATGTGGCTGTGTGCATATTATTAATTTATCTTGATAGAAAAGTTTCTATAAATTTTTCACATTATATGTTTTAAGTAACAAAATTAACTGTTCTTTTTGAAGTATTATTCTGGCTCTGCAGTCATAAATTAGAGCAGAATTTTATCATGTAATCCAATAAGTAAGTTAATAGTAAATAAATATATAGTGAGATATAAAATGACATACATATGTGTAAATAAAAAGCAAATCAGTCATCTTATCTGAAAATACCAAAGATATCTGTAAGAGTTAATAAACTAAACTTATTTTAAATGACAACAAGAAGTGAAGAACACAAGAGTATCACAAGAATTAAATCCATTACCTTTATGAAATCAGTAATAAGATACTATACTGTTTATATACCACATACAGCTACAAACATTGAACCTATAGGCAGATACACATACTGACAATTTGTAAAACTGATTTTTGCATTAAAACCTACCAATAATGCCACCAAATTTGTTAGGAATATCAAGTAGGTAAAAAGCACACGTAAAAAAAAAATCTTTGAACTTGAAATAAATTATATTAGGTTGAACATATATTTGTTGTTACAACATGACTAACGAAGTCCGAACTTCCAGTGCTACCTGTATTTTCCATCTCTAATGCAAAGTATTATTAGGGAATAATATTGGTAGAGTTCCCCCTCTTTGAGGTGTATACACTCATGTGAAACAAAAGCTGTCTATCACAAATTCTTAATTTACCTCAAGGAGCAATAATATTTCACCTCCTACTTCACTGCCTAACCAGTCATTGAATGAAAAACATTTGCAAAATTATATTAACGGTGGAAACAGGCATGCAAGATACGTGCATATATGTAATGTGGCCACATAAGCCTTTTTCACTTTGGAACTGCAAATAAAGGGAGTTTGAGGACATCTAAGGTTGGGAAGAAGAAGAAACTACAAAACATTATTTTTTTCAAGTATACCATTTCAAATTGTTTTAATAGTTGCTGCTCAGTAGATTATAGATTGTGGAACTGAAGTACGTATTTATGCCTTTTCAGGATACAAGGCTGATAATATTTAAGAATATACTTAACATATAGTTTCAAAATACATATATTCCTTGACATTGGGAACAAGCTTCCAAAATGCGCCATTGCACTCCCTCAAACCTTGACATCTTAATGCAATTTCGAATTATGTTAGTTTTGTGCAAGTACTGTGAGAACAAGATTTTTAGAATAATGAAATCATTCAGGTTGGAAAGGACCCTTGTCTTTTGGAGAAGGTTGGACCCAAGTCCAACCATCAGCCTTACTCTATGAAGTTCACGCATAAACCATCTCCCTCAAAACCACATGCAAATGCCCCTTAAACACATCCAAGGATGGTGATTCAATCACCTTCCTGGGTTGCCTATTCCATTGTGTGACCCACTCTTTCAGTCAGAATTTTTTCCCCAGTGCCCAGTCGAAACCTACCCTGTTGCAGCTTGAATCCATTCCCTCTTGATTTATCACTAACAACCTGTGAGAAGAGACCAGCACCTGCCTCTCTACAATGTCCTTTTATTGTGGTTGTAGAGACTGATGAGGTCTACCCTCAGCCTCCTCTTTCTCAAACTAAACAGTCCCAATTTCTTCAATCACTCTTCATAACATTTATTCTCCAGGTCTTCCACCAGCTTTGTTGCCTCCTCCGCACTCATTCCAGCACCTTGAGATCTCTCTTGCATTGAGGTGCCCAGAACTGAACACAATACTCAAGGTGAGACCTCACCAGTGCTGAGTACAGGGGGACAAGCACCCCCTACTTCTGCTGCTCGCACCATTTCTAATAAAAGCCAGGATGCCATTGGCTTTCTTGGCCACCTGGGCACACTGGTGGCTCATGTTCAGCCTCTTGTCAATTAAAACACCCATGTCTTTTCTACCAGGAAACTTTTCCAGCTACACTTCCCTAAACCTGTATCTTTGCCTGGGGTTGTTGTGGCCCAAGTGAAGGACCCAGCACTTGGCCTTGCTGAAGCTCATCCTATTAATGTTGGCCCATAGATCCAACCTTTCCAAGTCTCTCTGTAGAGCCTCACTATCCTCATGCAAATGAACGTTCCCACCTGAGTTGGTGTCATCTGCAAACTTACTAATGATATAGTTGATGTCCTATATCAAGGTTATCAATAAAGATATTAAACAAAATGAGGTGGGCCCCTGAATAATGATAGCAGTCTTGCTTTTCACAATTGCCTTTTATAGTTGAAATAGATCATCAGCAGCCTAAGGGTGACAAGCTAAAAATCACTGTTGTCTGTAGTCTCAGCAGCTTTGTCTCTTCAGGATTTACTTCCCTGGGTTTGTCACAACAGGCTAGAAATGTGACATTATTGGTGCTGCTAACAGCAGAGAGCATACTGGTTACAGACACAGCAATACAAAGATAAGAAAGGCTGTTTACCATGTAAATAAGATAATTTTTTCATCAGTCCCTCAGACAGATATGAGGGGGGAGGGGGGAAATGCCTGTCCTTTGGAGAGTGTGCTAGAGACTGTTGAGGGGTGTTGTGCCATCCCCATTGCTACCTTAGGGTTGGTACCAGTCAGGAGGTTCTGGAGCATTGCAAACTCATACTCAAATGCCTGTACACAAATGCACGCAGCATGGGGAATAAACAGGATGAACTAGAGATCTGTGTGCGACCTCAGGACCATGATCTTATTGCAGTCACTGAGACATGGTGGGACAGCTCATGACTGGAACACTGTCATGGATGGCTATGTCCTTTTTAGGAAGGATAGTCTGGCAAGACGAGGTGGTGGAGTTGCTCTCTATGTGAGAGAGCAATTAGAATGTATAGAGCTCTGCCTGGGGGACAG